>NJRP01000035.1:107229-128549 GCA_003063835.1 Aphaenogaster floridana
TATTTATTATAATAAAAAAAGTGTGCAAGTAGAAACTTGCACATTGCTTCCTCATTTTAGTTGGTTCACAAAGCTTCCTCTATGAGGAAGCCAAACTAAAAAAAAGATGAAATAAAAAAAACTTCCTCATAGAGAAAGCTTTGTGAACCAACTATTTTATTTTTATTAAAATTAATTACGAAATAAATACTTATTGTACATAAACATGCAATTACTAGGATGCATAGATTTATAACGTTTCATGACGTTCTTTGAAGTGAAAAATATAATTATTTAATAATTATTAAATATAATTATTTTTTCACAATTTAATTTGTACGAAACTTTCTTTTGATTCTATTATTAAGGTTGTCAAGAAAATAAATGAGTTTCGAATAAGATGGCTGATCATAAAAAAAACGTCAAATATATAACTTTCTAATAATATATAACAATAAAGTGTTATTTTCTATAACATGTGACAAATAATCCTAGTTTATTGATTGACAAGTCAGATTTTAATAGAAAACTGTGAATTAAGGAAAAGAAGAAATGTTCATTTAAAACAGTTTCTATTTAAAAGATGTAAGAGTTTTATTTAAGTTACAAACACACACATATGTATTCACAAATTCCTTCGTATTGAGGGTGCATCGACGTCGGCTATTGTCATATCCACCGTGGTATCGGCCGAGCACCCCTTAATAACCTCGATACAAAATTCTTTTCACATTGCCCTCAATGGTTGGAGGTATAGGAAATATATGAAAGGCTCGCCGTTCAGTTCAACCGACACAATGTTGGCCGAGGCTTTTTCTCTCCAACACACGAGTGCCGTTTGCGAAGGGCCTATAAGCTCGGACCCCCCTCCCCGTAATGAAACATAAATTATTCAATCGAAATCAGCTGCGGACTACCGAGCGTCTACCACGACGTCGGTACTTTCCGGTCAAAAGCGACGCTTTAAACCGAAACCCTCGATCCTTTCCGCGAGGAAGGCGATGAAAGCGAAGCGGCCGCGGCAGACCTTTGCTTTTTTTACGCGCGTTTTGAACGATTTCATTTTTTTTCCTCGGAACTGAATATCGTCTGGCGTGCACGCGCCTTCAGTTTTTCCTCGAATAAGCAATTGGAAAATTTTGGCTCTCGGTTCCACGATGAATTCTCGTTATTGAATCGGGCAGAGAGAATTTCGGCTATATGTTTTATTTAAAGAGTAGACTTCGACGGGTCGATAGTACGTTAGATATCGCCACGAGTATAAAAATCGTAGCATATTGCAGGGACAATATGCAATTGTGATAAATTATTTTTTACACAGTTCTAAACTAAAGAATGATAGTGATAATCGTTTTTACGCTAAGAACTTTTAATGCAGTTTCACTAAAGAATACGTTCGAGGTAAGTAACGAAGCGATTTGTATCTTCAAAGAAATGGCTCCTTGGGGAAAGAAATTTTAATAACGTGATTCCATTACGCCTGTAAAATATATTTTACTTTTATTTCGCGTAAGGCATCGGAAACAGGGCGATACGCATCTCGCAAGTCCCCGAGGACCTCTCCCGATTCCACTTCCGGAACGGGCACGCGCTTTAAAACTGAATGCGCGACTCAATTCCGGGCGTGTCGACACGCGCGTCGACGTCGACGGGGAATAGAAGACGTTTAGGTGAGGCCGTCAAATAAAATACACTCGTCCCATGTGAAGGGAGTGACGTGAAACGCGTCGCGATCCTTCCGCAGAAGCCTCGTGTTATGCGTACATGCACGTCCTGCAAACGCACACGCACCTCGCGCCAGGAATCGAGGCTAACATGGTCACGCAATTAGCGAAATATGACAATGAATATTTCCTAGGGAAGTATCCGTAATGGAGACACGTATCACGCTAACCCCGTATACGCAGGAAATAATCATTTTATGATTTTAATAGAATCAACCTTTTTTTCATGCTGTATTATAAGTGCTAGGAAATATCTTTTTCTTCCTCGTGTTTGCGCGAATATTAAACGTATCAAGAGATTTGAACAAGCGAAAGAAGTTCAACATGTTTGGGACTAATTGAGGATGCGTGGAAGACATCTTGGAATTCTCCAAGATTGCGATTTGCGACGTTGATTCAAGTTGCGAACTCCCACGCGCCCTGGCAGTCTAATTAAGCGCCTATATACGACGAAAGACGGGTTAGAACAACGTTCATTGCGAATCAATGTTTTGTTTGGTGGAGGGCATTATGTATGTTGTTTGGTAGAGGGAACATCTGAGGACGCGTGACATTTTTCGTCACGCAGAATTAATTTCGCGTGACAACACACACGAATCGGAGACAATATTTTCACGTTAATTTATGTGAGGTCCAACTAATCGCATTATGCAGGATTTCACGTGTTCTATTTAACGTCACCTTTCTCATTAAAAACTACGTTTGGTTATTACATATTAACAGGGAAATGCAAAAATTTTTCATAACATTTTGTAAAAGTTTACTGCCGTTAATGCTTACAAAAATTCTTCAGGTATTCTCAACATTGCAATAAATGCAGCTATTTCTATACAAATATGCACTTTTTCTTTACATCTTGTGGAATTTTAATCACATCTTTTTACAGTTATCGCTTATAATAATTATCTCGCTGGCAAATTGTTGGCATTTATTTACATACATTCATCGTTTGAGCAATATAATTATATTCTACTTATTCCCACCCCCATTCCGTAATTACTACGCGAGCGTGTCGATTCATTGTAAAGCTCGATGCGGCTCATCGCCGGGGAACGAAAGAGCGAGCAATGTTGCTCCGGTCGGCCGGGAAGGCGCGTATATAGATTTTTATGCAAATTCTATTGATATCCGATCGTGGCCGACGATAGCGCACGGAACATGCACGTTTCGCGATGTGGTGGCGGTTAGTCAGAAAATAGCCCTACCTAGCTGCGTCCGTTCAGCTGCAACCCCCGCGATTGCTCGTTGCTGTTCGAGAAACGGTCGTGATTCGTCGGAGCCCCTTTGCGTCTCGCGATCCAGCTCTAACGAGGGCGAGGTAGGGTAAATCGCGATTAACGCTGTTCTTAAGCCTCCCCTTGCCACCCCCTCCCTCCCTGGACGAGACACAGCAGCAACCCCGAGCACGTTAACTCCGCGGCCTTTCATCAAATGTATGTGTTTTAGAAATTACACGTGCCGCCGGATTTATCGAGCGTAATGCGACTGGAATAAATGGAAATTAAAAAGCACGGTCGCATAAAACGAGGCTCTAGCCAGTGGTGTAAAAGACTGGAGACCAAAGGGGAAGCCGTGAGTTAAGAGGGCGAGCAATTCTGCAAATATGTTTAAAAACCAATGGGTTCTCTTGCATGTTTACACTAACATACGTAAATTGGACGTCTCGTTGCTCAGTAAATGTGCGTGCAATGAGAGGTGCGTGACCTGAGGTACACGATTACCGGTTGGCGCGAAACTCGGACCGATTTGAAATATAACCTACTCGTTATTAATAAAATTTGCATTTACAAGGGCGAAAAGGTGTCACGGCACGCCACGCGGGAGCGACAGAACACCTTTCCTATCTTTAATGAGGTTTCCTTGATTCGAAATTAATGATCTGCCATTCTCTGAAGATTGACCGGACTCAGACATGTCTAACTTACAGTCTAATTAAAAAATAAGCTTAAAAAAATACGTCGAACGATTTATTACGTAATGTTCACTATATCGTTACACTCAATCCCGGGTTTTATTCTCTAAATTCTGCAGTTATCTTTCTCCTTGCCATATCAGAACACGTTTATTCACTAAATCACTTAACTTTATTTGCAGAGTAATAAGAGCCTATCTATTACTGACAGATTTAGTACCGAGTCTTATCCGCGGCAGCAATCGATCGTGTGTTTTTAAATAAATCCAGCAGTGGATCCACGGACACGTTCGTTTAGCGCTATGCCTCGGCGAGTTCGTGGGGTTTGATTACTTGTTATCGAGGTAACTCAACCGTCGTCTGGCATCTGATAAAGGCCCGCGAGTAATTATTAATCATAGACCGGGCAGTATAACGATCCATCCGAGTCTTATCTCGGTGTCGAGTGATGTATGTACGTGGCCGAGGTCTACGCCGCAGCGCGAGGGCAAGCGGGGTTGTGCAACGTCTAGAAGCGTCGTGCTGGTAGTGGTAGCGGCGATGATGGTGGTGGTGTTGTTGCTTGGTAGGTTACTTGCTCGTTCGCTTAGCTCCCGGCTAAGCGGGGTTGCAATACTTCACCAAGATAACAACTAATAATCGATAGTGGCATTGCCAGGTACGCAGCCAGGTACACGTACGTAAGTAAGTACGGTCTCGAAAAGTCCCTTATTCGCTCCCCCACCCTTCCTACGTTCTTAACTCACCCCGCCGCGCCGTCTTGCCTCCCGCCGCCCCGTCATTCGGATCGGTGGGTAGTCTCGCCTTTTAACCACCCATAACCACCCAACGGCGGCATGCAAGACGCTCGTAGGTCAAAGGTTGCGCACTCCGACTACTCTGTGAATTATCGTGAGCTTAACTGTTACCTCGCCTCCGTGGCCGAATGAACAGTTCGAATACGACGTATCTTTCGCGGGAATGCAATTTTCGTTGGAATGAGAGGGAGAATGTAATTTTCCCCTGTAACGTGTGTATCGTACGTAGAGTGAAATACTAGCAAAGTCGACACGCTATATACGTATATAAATTTCCCCGAAGATATATCACGTTATATATCTAAATATATCAGTTCAAGTACTATGCATCTTTATAAAAAACATATGTGAACGACTACAAACCATAATTACTTGGTGCGCAGCATGCAGAATTGCTTTGTGTTATATGAGAGAAAGTAACTGATATTATTAAAAAATAAATTAATTCTCGATAAAATATATTATGATTAATATTTTATCTCTTTGGTCCATTTATGATGCGAAATGCACATTTATGTTTACAGGAAGCTCGCGAAAGACAGAAAGGATGAAGCACGCGATCAGGTCGACGTGGAAGGGAAAAGAGCTCAGCAAGGCTGCCGGCCTGTGCAACGGTCTGCAAGGTAGGGTAGCTGGTATCGCCATGCGAGATAAAGTATTACAATCGAACGCACGCAATAAGCCCTATCGCTGACCGATCGGCAATAAAATGTAAAATTTAAAACAGCAATTATCTCGTGCCGTGTATCTGGCAGGCTCGTCGACGCGTCGCGTCTAACTTCCTCTTATACCCTCCGCTTCCATTGCGTACCGTCAACGTTGCCACTATCGGCCTTACCACGACCCGCGACCGGTTCAATAATTAATAACATCGACGACACCATATCGTTGCTAGGCGATTATTTCACCAAACATACTCGAAACGATCGCGCTGCAAATACATCCGATACATAATCAACGCGTAACCAATAACTTGCAAGTAGCAAGATTGACTAATTTCGAAGAAGATTATTAGTAACTTAGAAGGTTGCTCAATTTAATATAAATTATTTGTTAAATAAAAAATAAATTTGGCACTTGCGATATAAATTATAACGACAAATTGCGGTATTATTTTCTTCTCTAAACAGGTGATATTGCATGCTTTTATAAGTTAAAATTTTTTGACAAGATTTATTGCATCTGACGTATTTCATATAAACAATATGCGGGCGTATGATAAGTATATTGCGACGTTTCTCTTTCACATCGAGTGTCACCGGCCTATTTGCATTCCAGTTCAACCGCAATGAAAGGCAGCTCGAATAAGGATTCCAATAAAATGTTTGGGGAGGTTTGCTTTGGGCGGGTGGTTCGGGACGTGGAACGTGGAATTCGATATTACAGCGTTACTCTGTAGTTCCGTACATGCTCGCTCGTATCTGCACGTCAACATAAATTGTCCCTTCCCGCCTCTGTGCCGTTCGAGAAGGAATTTTTCTCTTCGTATCACATATTTCCGAACTGCGCAAGATGAATAAGATGTTGGATATATTTTTTTATATCTTGCATGACGAAAAATTAAACTTATTTTCTCTTTTAATATTTTAAGGCCCATATAATCGTTATATGTGAATGAATCACATCAAAAGACATATCAAGTAAGAGACTCGAGTAAAGTTTCATATCTTGAAATATAGACATTAGAGGTCAACTGAGAGTATTCAGCTGATTGCGAAGCTGAAACCGAATCGATATTTCGTAAAATCCGACGCTGTTCAAGTATTGTTGTGAAATACTCCGCAATACTACACAACGGATAGAATTTATAATTCTATGAATTATAATTTTTGTTTAATTTTGGAATGAATGCTACTTACTTAACTTCATTCGTATGTACATTTTATTTTGCGACAGCTATCTATAATATGAGGTCGTCTATGATATGCTTGGCAACTTGGAGTATGATCGTTATACTTATCCGTTATCATTATTGTGTCTAACGAACAGCGGCACGCTAAGAACCCCTCGCGTCTATACGGCTCGCGCAAACGATAGTAATGAACCGCGCTTAGGAGAGTAATCGTAATATTCGCACGCTTTCCAAATGCGTCCTTTCGAGTTTCGTGCGCTAAGAACGTAGAACCCTTAGGTCCCGTGGGGTGGCTCTACTTTACGATCTGCTCGTCCGCGTGCTTCGCACAAAGGACTGCGCTACCTCGTTACGGAGGGACCAGTTAGAATAAAGTGTGATTAGGACGATAGTTATGGCATTTTGTATTATAATTCCGCGAGGGTAAAGCTCAGCCTCCTCTCCCGCCAGCCCCGCCACGTTCATTCTCGAAGGAGCTGTTAAGGCCTCGCCAAGTTTTCGATCCGAGGTAACGTGAATTCCGTGATCGCTCGAGATTCTGCTTTACTTGCATGCGCACCCGAGATAATACCAACTTCAACCTTGCGAAATCAATTCATAACTTCATTTTCGAGTGAATTCCGTGATATGTTTTTCAGTGCGTTCGATTTTTATATATATCCTAACGTTTAAAACTAGAATCGAAGCATTAATTATTTTAAAATGTTATTAAATTTACATAATTACGGAGATATTGGGAATTTATTAATTTTATATATATTTAAAAGTAAACAAATTTTTTTCCTATGATATCTTTCTTTTTACTGTCGCTTTCTATGTTAAAGTTCTTATAATGTACAATTGGCCCCTAATCCTCAATCCTAGAGTCCTGATGAAGGTACGTTGTTAAGGAAAAATGTTGGACAGTGATTTACCGGGATGCTCAGTCGCCCGGGGGTTAGTCGTTCGTTTTCGCGGGGGACAATCGAAGTTCCAGCGAAGTTAATCAATCGATCCGGAAGACCCGTGAGAATCGGGTAGGTAGTGGGCAGCCGGTGGCTGCCCGTATTTGATTGTTTAATTAGCAAGATGACCCGGTCGTATTCCGGCGGGAATTCTCGAAGGAGCTCAAGCTAGACGGGAAGGAGCGTCGAAGGGGGGGAAAAGACGGGGTGTCCCTAGAATGAGGCGAGAGAGAAAGAGGAGCGGGACGGAAGGACGGGACGGAACGCGAGAAAACCGAAGACACCAGAAGGAGATACAACCGGAGCGAGTCAGCGGAAAGCTGACGCGATGGTGGCGGGGGACAGGAAAGAGAGAGGAGGATGTGTGCTTCCAAGAGATACAGTCGCTGGAACTCTGGCGAGCGAGAGGATGGAAGGGTGGGAGGGAAAGGTGGAAGGAGGGCTAGATTTCTAGTGTATAGGGGTATTAATCCCTACCCTCAATTACCCTTTGTCTTGGGCGCAGCTTGGTCCACTTGTTAAGACACCGCCACTGTTTGTCTTGAGGAGCAGGTAAGGGCGCCCCCGGAGCGGTCGCGGAGGTCTGCCGGCTGTTTCGGTCGCTGCTTTACATACGTCCGTGAGACCGGAGACGAACTGCTACCGGGAAGGACTACTGATCGTTGCGGTCTCGCCTCTGCCCTTGATAGAAGTTCGCCGGCAAAGTTCCCGCCTCGCGGCCGCCTTAAGGGATACCGCTCGCGCCGCCTCTGATATCCTTGCTCTCGCGTGATCCGCAGCCTTTTCGTGGACTCGAGCGATCCTAGTGCTAACTTTCCTTGAGATATATTGGCTTGAGTCTTATTCCAAAAAGTGGCAGAAATGTTAATAGCGTTTGATAGTGTAATTATTTTGATAAAAATATAGACACCTCAGATTTAAACACTGAGAAAAAGGGAGCTTGTATATATCATTGAAGAAATTAGATATTTTTTCTATAATATCATTGAGAGTTTACTCTTGTTTATACTTGCATATACTTAAAAGAGATTAAAAAAGTTTTTTTTAATGTGCTGTAAAAGCTCTCTTTTTCTTTCCTGTTTCTCTTTCATTCGCTGTGGTTTGGCACTTCTTTGAAATTCAACGAAAAGAGGACAAAAGGAAAGAGAAGATAAAGAGAAAAAACTCTGAGTCGCTTCATTGAATTCGGTAAAGTCGAGATATGAGTCGAGAGATTCAACGGAAGTCCGCTACCTCCAATTTATCCCGAGGGCAGGGAGCAAAGAGAGCGGCGTGAAAACCGAAAGAGTCGACAGGACGGCAGATTTATCCACGTCGTGGTAATTTCCTCAGATTTTCCGCCCGTATTATTTGTTCGACATCGGGCCGGCAACGAGCACGGCGGCAGAACGAGGGGTGCGTCGTCCGTTTCTTTACACTACGAAGAATATCAATTGTTAGAAATACAAAGGGTGAGAGAGCGAAGCGGGGTTGAAGGGGTGGAGAAATCGTCTTCGTCGTTTGGGGTAAGGAGGAACCACCGGCGCCGCGCGGTATATAGGCGAGGGCGGCATGGGGTGGGCGCAGCCTGTGGCACACCACCCCTGTACAAACCAAATTCTTAAGAGAATTTAACCGTTTGAATAGCTTGCAAATCCATTGCAAATGTTTACACGGGATTGGCGCGCGGGCGGACTTCCTTCTCTTTCTGCTCGATTCCACCGGCAATCGCGATATCTGACTCCCTGCCTTTGGGACTCGAAGGCATTCGGTCGAGCTTCCTAAGATTTCTGACACGCGTCCGTTTCGCGTACCCGATTGTACCTGTATAAAACGACTTTAGGCTCTGCGTTTTCTTCTAAATTGCTTATAAGCATATACATTTATTATAATAAGATACACATATTTAGCTTAAAATCTTTTAACTTACTTACACTTTGTCTAATAAAAACATTTTCTTTCTATTAAAAAAATTGATTAATTTTATATTAAGGAAGGTCTCTTAGAGAAGCTTATATTTCTCTCTCTCTCTCTTTCTCTCTTCCATTGAATTTTTATTTAATACACTGAAATATGTGAAGAATATATATATATATATATATATGTGTGTGTATTTTAACGCAGGAATATTGTAAAGAAATAAAGATTATTTAGAGAATTTCCTACCTGTACTTTAAATTATTTAAAGCCTATACTGGACAATCTGATTTTTTAACATCGAGACGCGAGACTGATGAGAGGCTAAGTTCGACAATCGGACGGGGGTTGAATCGCCATTTCTCGGCAATCGAAGTTGGGATATATGCAGAGGGTGAAAGGAATACGGCTTATTCGCGTGCCACCGAAAAGTTTTGGGGAGCAGCGTGGCGTTGCATGCCCCGGCATTAATAATTACTTTACAACTGATTCTTTTTTTTCTATTTTATTTTATTTTTTAGCGGTACGGTCGCGACTGCCGCCGCGCAGTTAAGGCGTTGTGCATACGGTAACGCCTTTCGTTGTGTATTAATAGCTCGTACCATGCTACATTATTATTTCAGCTAATCCGTAGCCGATGTCGCATGCTCGTACGGAATTACCGGTTTGTTTCTACCTACAATGTTCGCACCTTAACCATTTGACGCTTTTATATCGGGTCATAAAGTCTGATAATTAATAAATAAAAGCATAATAATTTAAATTCATTGTAGTGGATAGTACATTAACGTATTAACGTGGCACGATTAAAATTACGTTAAATCGGTTGCATTCTTTGGTTACTTTTTCAAATGATTAACGCTATTTAAATTAATAGAAAAACAATTTCAATTGCTTTTTAGCTGATTAGTACAATTTGAGAATTTGTTTTATTTAAAAATTTTATGTTTGCATAAATAATATATGACAATGTGGTATTTCTTAACAATATAATCACTATAGAAAAATAATTTTTTCTATCTATTTTTAAGAGTGTGTACGAAATTAGTAAATTTCTTGTAATTAAAAATAAGCAATAAAACTCCTCTTTGCCAGTAAATAATTAACAAGAAAATATATTTGATGTAATCGACACAACTGGCCAAAATTTATTTAAAAATTCACTACGTTTCGACCATTGTTTGTGGTCCTCTTCAGGTGTTAATAAATTATAATAAATAGATTAAGACGAACATTCTATGAATGTGGCGTAGTGTCTAATAAAGCCAAAAATCTAGATTGAAGAAAAGAGAATATAAGATTCGTTGCCAAAAATTACAAAAATTACAAAGAATGGTGGTTATTAGGCACTACGCCACATTCATAGAATGTTCGTCTTAATCTATTTATTATAATTTATTAACACCTGAAGAGGACCACAAACAATGGTCGAAACGTAGTGAATTTTTGAATAAATTTTGGCCAGTTGTGTCGATTACATCAAATATATTTTCTTGTTCTTGTAATTACTTGAATTTTTAACACGTTTTAAAATCTTCAACGGTCCAATTTTAGTTTCGGATGCTGCGACGTTATCTATTTCTCAGTTCACTAGCAAAATGTTAAGTATGTACATTGTGGTATGAGATTTAGTATGGTCAGCTTTTGATGTCACTGAATTTCGAGTTTTCGTTCGCGAAGTAGGGTAGGTGAACGATGCCTTCGGTGCCAGCAGCGCATATCGGTTGACCTCAAACATGTATATGTATAAATCGCAACGTACTGCCTCCTCAATCTTGTCAAGCTGCATCGCCCCGTGAGCGTAACTCGTAGGTCTTGCCGCCAAAACCGCGCCATTCTGCATTCATAAGCTCGTTGCCTTTCTCTGTGCTTCGCATTCCGAATTATGTTTACAAAGGACTCTTTGTATTACAGACAATATCCCGACATTTTTCGGAAGCGGTTTTGAATTTCAAAACCGAAATTAATTTATCACGACAACCCTCTGATTTTGGACCATCGATAATACAAATTTTAATATTGTTTAATAATAATATATATATTTTTTTTTTACATTTTGCACAAAGTTATATATATAAAATCGGATATTATTCTTGATTCAACAATTTCTTTTATAAGCAGAAGCGTATCGCGAGTGAACTGAATAAATTTAATATTGTTTCTCCGTTAATAATGTGGAATTTTTTGTGAACATATAGTAAAAAATATTTCTATTATTTCTAATTAAACATTTAATCGAGTTAATATTAAATACGACTATAAAATATTCTTGTTAATAACGGAAATATGTGAAACGCAGCGTGGTCTGAGGGCTAATTTATCGCGTCGATCGTCGCTTCGTTCACTTTGATGCGAGCGAACTCCGACTTCATCGAGCACGCATAGAGCCGCGGTTCGATCGATATTATTACGAAATCTACAGGCTGCCGTGTGCAAATGTTCGTCGCGTCGTTGCAGTCGACTGCACGACAAGGGGTGCGGGCGTACCACCGGCGCTCGATTATATCGTGGGATTAAAGTATGATCGGCCGGTCACGATATTCGACGATCAACTGATCGATGAAAGGCGGAACGTCACGTGCTGCAAGAACGAGAACGTTCGCTCCATGTGAATTTAAACGTGTTCATTGTACATTTCTTTGCGACGTGTCAGATTTCTCTGAGGTATCTGGTGTATTTTATGCCGATGTTTTTAAATTTGTTTGCTGAAAGTATTTTCTTAGAAACAGATCGCAGCGTGTATATATGTTTTATTATAGTATAGAATAAATATCTACTGAATTTGATATCACGTTGATGCGATATGCGTCTGTATTTGCTTTTTATTTTTCATATTGGGGTAAAGTCAATAAAAGATGTGCAGAAATCGTTTACAGCTCTAGAAGTTAATAATACATTAATGTATTTTAATTCGCTATTATGAATATACATTTATGTAGCATATTAAAAGTATTAAAGCAAAACCAAATAATAATAATAATTTATTTAACGCAGAAATTTTAAATACATATTAATGTGAAATGTATAATAAGTATTCTACTATTTAATAATTTTCCGAAATAAAAGCGAAATATATCCGTGACATGTATCGTCTCGCTACTTCGAAAGTTGTACAGTTTATCACGACTGGAAACGGTACACAGCTAACACTAACGCGTCTCTATAGAACATGATATAAATGATTTTCAAAGATTTCGCGTGCCAAAGTTCTGCAATTCCGTTCCATGTTCCAGAAATGGTTTCACGTGCCATTTATATCCATTCAATAATTACGTTGCCTCGAAAAATTCGCAACTGCGAATGGATCGTGATAGCGTGACATGATACAGTCGTTATCGACATGAACTTTGCACTTTGCACGTTAGTGCCGGTCTCGAAATAATTTACGGTGGCGTTACAAAGCGGCATTGTATTTCCCGTGCAGATGCAATTCGTATTCTAAGCTTACCTGTGTACTTTGCCATTTTTCTTTCACTTGTCTAGAAATAAAAATGGTAGTTTTATAGTTATAGCGGTATGAGACTTGTCTGAATATCAGGTATCTTTACGAGATAGCAGCTACTACGAGATAACAATTTCCAAAGCTTGATCATATAATAACTATTTCATGTCAATTTCTTCCTGTCGTTACTTATTATGAGACGTCTTCTCTTGTTTACATTCACAATTTGAGTTTTTCTTATTCTCCCCTCAAATCTTTATTTAAAATTTCTGTTATAAGATATCTACATTGTTGTACAATATTACGTAATAGACATTTTATTGATGATATTTAATTCTACAGTTCTATCCTATATCTAAATTTATTAAATATATTTCACTAATGTAGACATTGAAAATTTTAATTCAAATCTATTTTAAATATCTAAACAACGTGACTTGAAATTCTTGTTTCAAAGTCCAAACCGCAGTCTGTAAGCTACCGACGCGCCTCGGCGAAACTGGGAAGCTCTGGCACGATTCGAAGGCGAAAGCACAAGTCGGTGGTGGAGTCTGTGATTCCGTCGATGTGGGGTGACGTCGGGGGTTGGGGATCGGTTCCGTCGACTGATGGGGATGAGGGATCGCGAAGCACACTTATACGATACGTCGAATGACTAATACGTTGAAACAATAGGCTGTCGTCGGCGGCCTCCGATGGGACTGATGGCTGGGGGGTGGACTAAGGGTTGTAGATTGGGAGACGGCGCGATGGGGTGGGCCGGGGAGATTCCAATGCACCACTTAAGCGTTTCTATATCCGTGCCTTCGACCGGCCGTATGTACTTCCGTGCTTTTATCGCGCGGGACTCGCGCGACGCTACTCGTCGCAACCAGCGAGATGG
Organism: Aphaenogaster floridana; assembly: GCA_003063835.1. NCBI lineage: Eukaryota > Metazoa > Arthropoda > Insecta > Hymenoptera > Formicidae > Aphaenogaster > Aphaenogaster floridana. The sequence continues at coordinate 120,659 of NJRP01000035.1, forward strand.
CTTCTCGCTGTTACGATCGTTATTAATGACGACAATTATTATAAGGAAGTCAACTTTCCCATTGTGGGTGTCATTACGTCGTTATGGGCGCTCTTACAGCCCTCGTTGTCGCGCATAATAGGACGTTCTGACTTCTCCTATTCTCGCGTCTTTTCGGGGCTGTAAAACGACGCGATTATTGGCAAAGATGTTCCTTGTTTATTGGCATACCATAACAGAATTGCACTTTATGAAATGTTTGACTGCCAGTCGTGGGAAATGTCGAAAATTTTGTATTGTACGTTGCGTAATGACTTCTCCTGTTCGTCATCTATCCGGTATCGTATATTTACCAACGTAGATTTCTGGAAGTTATATTCCGATATATTTATTACATATTATCAAAGATAACATATTCTTTAAGTCTATACATGATATTATTCATGTTGATCCTGCGCTAGATAGAAGCTCATCTTCTGTGGTGGATTAAAATTGGCGTATACACGAAGCGCCTTGTCAAAGGACACCAGTTAGTACCGCATAAAACATATACGAAACATGGCCGCCTGCCTGCCTACCTGGCTTACGTTGCTTGCCTTTATTCCGACAAAGTCAAAGTTCAAAGTCCGTGTGTGTAGCGCGAGAATCGCGGGGACAGGGACGAGCCGGGGGTGTTGGGGACGGGGGTGGTCGAACCCCGCCGACGGTGATTGCTTCTCCCCCAGTCTGCCTTAAAATTGACGTCATATTCGTTATCCTTTCGACCCTTCTTCCGTGCCGTCCTCGCGTCTCCCGCGCTTCCGCCCCTGGGCATCTCTTTCTGCATGCGTATAAGCTTACATCAACCCTTCTCCATACGGCCACACCCAGTTCGGGGTTCAGTCGACGAGTACCCCGAATCCGAGACGCGCGAGGTAGCGGATGAAAAAGGTGAATCCTTTTTTTTTTCTCTGCGATTTCGCCGCGCGTCATCTCCTTCGAGCGCCTCTTTCTTTTTCTTTTTTTTGAATAGAAATTTGTCCGAAAGTCGTTATTGAGCTGCTTGCTGCTAAATGAGGAATGGTGAGTCGATGGGGATGGGAAGAAAGAATTTGAATATCATAGTGCTTGCAAATTTATAGAGCGTACTTCGTAAGATTCGCATCAAGCTTTAATTTTTTACAACTGCGTAATTATTTATTTTTAAGGCTTTAGATGTAAGTATAAAATTATGCAATTATCCAAAAATTGGAAACTAAAATGGATTGGTGAATTACGATGAAAATCTTACGAAATCTTGTTTGGAATGTTTCATAATTTAATAACGGAAAGGAGTAAAATAATACATTAAAATAATGCGTAATGAAGTAATATCGATGAAAATTGATTCTTACTTTCTCTCGATAACGATGGAAATTTTTGATCTTTGCTGCTCGATTGCGAGCATCGTCGATAAGCGCCGCGGCTCCCGAGGTACAAACGGAAGGGAGAAAGAAGGCTTTACGAGCGGAATAGTGGGCATCCCTTACCGCGGCGTCGAACCACCCCCTCCCAGAAAGAGCTTCCATCCCGGGAGAGAGCTTCCATTACTAATCCATGCAAAAACCGGAATATCTTTATCCCCCTCCGCATGCTGAGGACGTATTTCCGGAATAAATTCCGACGGAGGTAGCCGCGCGAAGACTCTGCTATGCGTTTCATGTACAGTGTTCTTTATTATTTTTGCCGGATTGATCTAACCCTTTCATGTTGGCTCGCGCGAAAAATTATTTCGATTTAAACCGGTCCGTATAAAACTATAATATATTTTCAGTTGAGAGAAACACCGTTATTATGTAGATTTTTCAGCATTTCACAATCTGATTGATTACACAAAATTTACAATTCATTTTATTCATAATATTTGAATCCGTTATATTTGTTATCAAATAGTAATACACGGTGTTTTAAAAACTCATATTTTTAATTTTATTAACTTGATATTATTTCAAGTTAATTCATATATACATCACGTGACGTATATAAAATCTAGTATATCTTTCTCTGCGTATACTCTTCTGGCAAATATTAATTATAACCGAACATCTGCATTGCAGTGCGCGTAAACTTAATCCTCAAACCCCGAGACTCGTTTCCCTTGATACCGGTTTGCGCGATAAAACGCCGATGGCGACTTTATGACATTTTCCGCGAGAGATAGGAAAAGAGCGACCGCGGTCACCGCGAGTATGAACGTCGAAACGACTTGAAGGCTCGCAACTCGGGGAAATACGTGTGTCGTCCGAGCCACGGGTGGGCAAGTGACGGTACCCGTCTGAGTCCAAAGGGTTGGGGCCTGAGGAGAGGAGACGGTCGAACGGGTTAGAAAGGGTTGGAGAATCGCGGCAGCGCCGGCGCTCGCGGGGGTGGATCTGGGCGGAGGTGGAATACGAATATGAGAATTAAAGCCGTCGAAGGAATTAAAGCGTATAACCGTGGCGCACATCTCTCCGGGCTGCGTCTGTCTGAGCGCCTATCCGTCTATTCCATTGTACTTCGGGCTATCCGTACGTGCGTTCGTCAACGGATTTCGGCCGTCCTGTGGACATCGAATTGCCGAGTGTGGTTTTATCCTGGAGGTTACAGACATCCGCAAAATTTCGCTTAAATTTGAAAATCTTTGAAAGATTGATAAAAATCAGAAAGCTTGTTTATATGTTTTCTGCCACGGTTATATTACTATGACCCGAAATTTAGCAGAGTATCTCTACTCGAGAGAAAGCTGATGACTTTTAAAATATTTTATATATTTCTTTTTATATTCAATAGTTCTCCAAAGGATGCAATATTTCGAAATTTTATCTCATAAATCATTCTTGACCAACGAAAGCGTTTGGAAAAACCTCCAATCGTCAGGATTCCGCCTTGGATTTAACCTGAAATTCCCACAACTCAAACGATATCTTCGAACTTTGATCGCGATTTGTGGGGGGACATAGTATCGAACTCGAAATCGCGATTACGCGCACGGTCAAATACCGCCGCGCGCGAGACCGCACGGTCATAATTAACGGGCATAAATTATCAATCCGAACGTCGGTTAGCAGCACGGGCTGGCACACCGGACGCACGTACGCGAAGCCCAGAAGAGGGTGGAGGTGAACCGGCTGATACGTGTGTTGGGCAGAAGCGAACGACGCGGCGGGCGCGGGGAACGAAGGTAGTAGGTAGTCGAAGGGCGGTAGCAGGATGACCACCGGCCGAAGTGATTGATATAGAGAGACGCGGTCGTCGCTGCGGGGCCCAACTCTGGTAATGCTGACTCCGTGACGTACGAATCTGCGAGCATTGCGAGCCGTCACTGTGACGACCGCGTGTCTACTGACACCCGGCCTAGGTGCCACGAAAGAAACAAATGTCTCTCGGCATTTACGCACGTCCCTTCGCAATCGGACGTGTCTGACCACTGTTGTCCAGTATACTTACCACTGCGGTTGCAATATTCGCAATTTGGGATAATGTGACGTTTTGAAGAGATCCTCGCGATATCGCGAATTAAATTTTTTATTTTAATACAATGTTATTTTTGATATCTATTTATTTCTTTATTCATTAACATTATTATCTAAAATTCTAATGTCATCTTCACGTTGGATTTGTGTTTTTATTACGTGAAATAATTAGTTTTAATTATTTTTATTTGGTATATTTATAAATCCCTATTACTACGCTAAAGAATAATGCACCATCGAAAGATGCGCCGTTTTCCAACGTCGACGTAGAACTCGGTGCGAAGTGTAACATCATTTCTCAAATCACGTTGGTGAGTTCGTTGCTGGCTCGTCGTCGCATATTTTTCAGTAGAATAACGACGGCTTTCGCTCACTAATCGTTCTCGCGTGCATGGCCAATTCGACGTAGTGTTCACGTACGATGTGTCACTTTCAAAAAAGAAGATACATCCGGGAAGATAAAGGCATGTCAACGTCAGCTATCCATCCGATCTCTCTATCTCTCTCCCTCTGAGTTTTTTCTCTCTCTTTCTCCCGTTTCCACCATGTAAACGCGCAATGAGCTGAATGTCATGAGGGAGGAGCAGGCAGAGCTCATATCATTAAAATAGAGATATTGACAAAAGGCATCCATATGTATATATATATATATATATCTGCTGTCACGTATACATCTCTCTCTTTTTCTCTCTCTGTCTCTCTGTCACTCTGTCTTTCTGACTCTCCTTGCTGCCAGTAGATGAGGCAGCCCTCGGGGCGTTTCACAGATCAATGGGAATATTGAACAATTGTCTCTCTGGCTACGGCTGAAACGAGCGGCCAAGACAATCAGCTCTCTTCGAACAATGCGTAGCTTAATGACGCAGCGCCACCAACGTTTTCGACGGCGCATCGCGTCTCGCTTGCCGCCCCCTCGTTTCTCATCCTTGAAAATATTATTATTGAAATCCGCGTGAGCTTCATGAAAATTATCAATCTGAGAAACCAAATTCTGTGGAACATGAGCGTGTCTCGCGAGAAATTGGCACAAGTAAAGAGTAAGAGTCCGGAATTTGAAGGAGTCTGAGAAGTTCGCGTAGAACAGCGTGTGAATTTGGCTGTCGGCGGGATACATCGCCGCGGCGGTAGCAGCTTTCCTTAAGCCTCATTCTCCGTAGTGGCAATGGCATTGGCGGCGGTGTGTTTTAGGGATCAATAATTTATGTAAATGTGTACGCGGCAAGGGCGCTACCGTGTGGCGGTGAGTTACAGCCACGATGGTAAGGGGGTAGTAGGTGGGTTAGCGTTGGGTGGTCGGATGGCAGAGCGTCGTCGGGACGCGAAGAGAGGCGGGGGGTGGGAATGGGTGAGAGCGGGTGACTGGGGGTGGATGAGGAAGGGCGGTCGGACTTTAGGGGTGAGCCGCGGCGGTGGTGGTAGCAGCGGCGGCGGCGGCGGTCCGACCGAGGGTGGAGAAGATCGCGACACGAAGGGGTTTGACGTCCAACCCTTTCATCGATTGTACTTCTCCGCTCCCTTTTATCCCTTCGCCGCGCGCGCGCTCGCTTGCTCGCTCGCTCGCTCACCACCCCGCCACGCATCACCCCTTATACACTCTTGATCCTCCAGCGCGCGCCAAAAGCAGCCATCGACTAATGCCCGATAATTCCCGCCGCCGCATTCGCTCGCGCGAATATTTCCTCGGGTTTTCCACCTCGCGGCTCTCGCCACCCTCGGGTCGTTCTTTTCGCGAATCTTTGAACTGCGCGTATCGTTAGGTGGCTTTCGGGATCGTAGCTTCCGCTCATGTGACTCCTATTCGAAAGCATCAATACTTGTCCAACTATGTGTGAAATTTCATCATATTCAATAATATTCATCATATTCGTATAATATTTTATCAGAGACTACTTTACCTTTAAAATTTTTTATAAGAGACAGAGATTAAGATGTTATGAGATTTAAAAAATCTGATTATCTTTAATCAATTTTAACAAACTTGTTTCGTGTGAGTACGGATTTAATATAGCAAAGAAATCTTGTACGATTACATTTTAAAAATTCTATATTTGTTACTGTCCGAAAATTTGATATATTATCTTTTTTCCTGTTTTAAAAATAATCTAGTTTTTATATTGAGTATACAGACATAGTGCTGTCACATTATATCGTTTATTGACGACTATCCACGACTCCATAACGAGGACATACGACAGGACAGGTGAAACAGCGAAAATCAGTTGAAGAGGTTGACGGATATTCGAGGTGGCTCGCGCAGGCGAAGAGGACAGGTGGGGATGAAAGGGGGTCGAAAGTGAGGAGACTGGGTGGCAGGGTAGGACCAGTTGTTTCGACCCTTCGTCTTCCTCCCTGCTGTTCAGCAGTGGCGTCATCCCGTCGTCCCCTACTCTTTGATCCCCCCAATAATCAATATATTCTAACATAACTCTAATGGCCACCCCATTTGAATACAGCCGATTCCACCCCACGGCACTCCGCATCTCGCGCATCTCCGACAATACCAATCATCCGAAATATTCCCTTTCTCTCTAGTCCTTTCTCGCTTACTCCGCCGTCCGTCCCGCCTTTCTCTTTTCCTCCCGATGCCTCTTGCCCGCGCACTGTCTCTTGCTTTTGCTTCGATGTTGTCTGCCAGCCCTCACTCCTCGAGTGGTATTAAAACTTTCGAGGACGAGACACCCGCAGGCGTCCTTCATCGAGCGACCCTCGGTTACGGGCGTAAAATTCGGGTAGAGTCGATGTCCAGCCTTTGCGCGCGTCTTTATCTTTCCTGCCTTGCGATGCACGCAGGGATTTGCGAGGTATGGGTAGTTGTGCATCGTGGTAAACCGTAATGGGTGTACCATGTGACAGTTTATGGGAGACCTCGTGAAATGCATTTCTACTGCTATAAAGTAGATTTAAGAATTGCGAGCTGTGATTACGTTTGTGTTATAAGTTGCGATGTTCTATTATATTTTTGCGCGATCGATTTAAAAAAAGAAATAATATACTCAACAAAATTGAATTGGCACTAATTAGACAAGAATACGATCATATTTTTGTAAAATGAAATTATAATGCTTCATCTCAGTTTTTTCCAGTAGTTTGATTGTTAATGAATTATAATCATGACATAACGAGAATTAAATCGAATGTATTAATTGTTTGTTACATCTGCACGGCGCGGCTGCAATATAGCTAAATTTAATCGTGTACTCAGAATGGTGATAACCATAAAACAGCGTGGAACTGCATTAAACGTAATATGATTTTTAACAATACAGATTTGATCTATAGCCGATTACCCGTCCAGCAACCCTTTCAACTAAACGATAATACCCTATCCAGAGCGCTCGCAGCCGGAGGGCTCCATGTGATGCATTATCGGCGATATTGGCGATTGAATAAAAGTTGCGTTACGCGAGCTTACACGCGAATAATTCAATTTCTTTCGTGGCCAGAATCACACTCTGTATCGTAATAACTACAAATATTTTGTCATCTATATGACATCACCGTACAAATAGTGTGAAACTGTTTAGAGCAAAATTTTCATTATTTTGTAGCATAGATTACCAGAGTATTTTGATTTAACAGGACAATATATAAATTAAGTCGAGCTTGCGCATTCTTGATCTTCGAGATATGGAGCACCGGTTGACGAGTAACCCGGCCGATGCACCTTTACTAGATATCTTTTTTCGCGACGAGGGGTGCGCGACACCGAGTCACCCCTCGGATAAGTCGAGTGGGCTAATAAATCAATTCCGCCACGTAAAGCGGAACGCCGATGCGCCGCTCGGTTCTCCAGGTTGGTTTTTGGTTTCGAGCGCACTCGATCCGAAAATAAGGATTTACATATTCATGCAAAGATCCTCCTCGCGCCGGAGGATTCAGCGGAAGGAGGTGACGTCGACCTGTGCGGTATGCGAGCCGAGACGAGGATAGTTTGTAATGGGATTTTCACCCCTTTTCGACCTAGCTTCCCCACCGCGTTTCTCCTTGCTGTTTCACACTTTATATATATAGGGAAAAGTCCTGACGTATCGATGAGTTTCTCGTATCTCGGTTGCGGAACGGGAACATATATGGGAGGGAGAACTAATATTTGATAAGAAAGTCTTTATTTCGTTCAATGATACGGAAATGCGATTTTCGTTTATTTAAGAAACACTTATTTTATAAGTACGCCAATGAAGAGATAATGATTAACTTTTTCTTATTAAAACAATATCATATTAAGTGTGATATTGTTAATTTTAATAAATAAAAATAAATATTTCGATAAAGAACAGTTTGTTGTGAAACAGCTTGTTTTTATTAAATTTACATATTAGTAGGGGCTATTCACTCAGCTATTGGATGTACACGTGATTACAAAGTACAGTTGATTACAATTGATTACAGTTGATTACGATGTGATTACAACTATTAAAGTGACTTTATACGACTGTGTGATA
>NJRP01000035.1:128719-198708 GCA_003063835.1 Aphaenogaster floridana
ATTACAATTGATTACAGTTGATTACGATGTGATTACAACTACTAAAGTGACTTTATACGACTGTGTGAAATCGATTGTAATCACAGCTGATTTCATTGTGATTACAAATAATATCACAGTGATTACAAATGATATTATTGTGATTACAAATGATTTTATTGCGATTACAAATTATTTTAGCAACGATTTCACGCGATTTCTTATTTTTCTTTGATTACACTGATTACGCTTTTGTTTAATGTAAATTATTTCAAAATATATTGCAAGATTACACGTGATTACGAATTGATTTCACTGTTGATTACACATGATTACAAATCAGGTGTACACCTGATTTCATTAGTGAATGGCCCCTCGTTAGTAGTATAATTTAAATTATTTTTATTGTCGAGAGAGTATGGCCGGCCGAATAATGTTCTACTTTTGCAATACACGCAATCGCAGCGCGAATTTTCGACGTGCATTTTCGACGTGAAGCTATCGATATAATCTGGAAGCGTTCCAACTTCGTACGTGGATTGTTGCGAGGCTAACTGTGCCGCTCTCCGCTTGCTCTCCCCGTCATCGACATTCGCCTCAGAACCGCGCCGAGGTAACCTCGGTCGTTACGTGGTGTAATTTAAAAAGTTTGTATCATCGCGATACTTCGAACGAGCTCGCCAACCGGGGTGGCAAAAGAATAAATTGCATTTTCGCGAGAGGAGGCTAACGTGTCGTGTCGTTTTCCTTCCCTCCGGCTACAAAGTTCGCTCCTAATTCGAGAAACGACGCGTTCCTCGCGAGAAACGCGGCTTCGATTCGGGCGGAATGGGGAAACCGCGATCTTCAGCCCGCTCACGTACGATTTATTTAAACTTTGCTTTTATCGTTGCCCTCTGCGATTACCTATATCACACTACACTCGTGCTTTCTCGGGCATGGCCCCTCTTTGTTTCTCGAATTCCAACCCCTCTGCGTATTCGCGCGGAGCTGTAAAAGAAACGACGATTTCGGAAACGCCGATCGAGACGCAAGAACGAGAGAAGTATAGTGTTCGATAAAACAGAGAAACGCGAGATTTTGCGAAAGAAAGAAAAAGTAGTTATCATATTTGCTTCGTTGCAATAGCAAACGGTGATTTTTGAAATTGAACAATGATGCCTACGCGATATAAAGATGCATTTTATTATTCCAATTTTTAAGTGACCTTTTTTTCCGCGTATATATCCGTAAGAGATATTTTTATGACTTACTAAGAAAGGCTATTTAATAAAAAATAGAGTTGACATTGCGATGAATGTGTAGAACGTAAATTTTATAAAGAGCGCAGGAGAGATAATCGTATATTACCTTACGTTCGAATTATTTCCGTGCCATTTGCATCGAGAATGTTTTTGCGGTGAGTCCTTGTATTGCGATCCACATTCATTCTTCGTACACGATTGGAATTCAGGGGCGTAACGGTCGCGGTCTCTTAGAAAATAAGAACAAGCCCGCGCCCCCTCCGGCCCCAGCGTACCCCTGCATCCCGCCCCCGCGACTTTATACTTTAAATCCGCCCTATAAATATCACGCTCCTTTGGATTTGGGGCTGGTTTCCGAAAGATTGGCTCGCGGTATCCTCCGTGGGAATCGCTCGCCGTTTTGCATCGATATATCAAGGGATGAAGCGCGGCCCGATCCCTACGAAGCGCACGGAACGATTCGTCATTCCCGTTCCTTGTAAAACAGGCCACTGGTTTTACGTATATCCGCGCGGCCGCCTCTAACGTGCCGGCAGCCTCATCTCGTCGATGCGAGTACAAAGATATATGGAGTACTACCTGACGAAGTATATCGAATAAGGGATACCTCGCACTCACGTGAGCCCTATGGCTGGACGCGAATGAATTTATGAGGCCCGTGAATGTTTCTCGAAATAGAAAAATGTTGATAATATTATCTTCGCTATAATTTCTCGAGAGTTTTTCTCTAACTCGATGTTATAAAATCTTATCGCCGTATGATTTCTACACAGGAGTTATCTGAATTTAAGTTAAATATTAGAAACATTTAAAAAATTGGATTTATTTGGTCGTATATATTTGCTCGTATATATTTCTGGTCTCTATATATATTTTATCTCCATAAATATGCATTACCCTACCAGTAGCGAGAAATAAGTTTCACGTCAATTGTATTTCTTTTTAAGATAGAAGTTCCTGCGGTAAACTCAATATTGACGCTAATTCGTCCAAGTTTTCACGTCGCACGGTTTTCCGCTTTCGCGCGTCGCTCGTAAAAATTGCGGGTCGTGGAATTCCCACAGTGTCTCCCCATGGGAACCGCAGCAGCGAGTTGTCGGCAATCGAAGATGGAATGCTAAACAGCCGAAGGGTTGAACGTTCTGTCGTCGTCGGTTCGTTGAGGCACACCGACGGCAACCGAGCCATCCGACCGCCGCCATCCAGTCACCCGACCTCCCTTTAGCCCGCGCCAGGCGCTGCGCGCATTTAGATAAGTTAAACTATAAATTAGACGGATCACTGGTAGCTACTCGAGGAAATGTTGTCGGCGCCTGAATATGTATGATTTATACAAGGAACCCGACTCACCGATATAATTCCCGCCAGCCGGTAGCACGGGTGGGCGAATCGTGAGAGACTGACGGAGAAACCGTGCGGCTCTCTCTTAATTCGACCTCGATCCAGTGCGAAGCGTTTGACGTGGCGTAAGAATGAGCTGTACAAACGCTATAACGAAATCGTTGTAAAGGAGCATTTTTCTAAAATATTAACAAATGGCTAAATAATCGGAAATAATAGACTTCTTATTTAGAAAGCATAAATGGGTAGTAGAATTTGTTTACTTAAACTTTCAAGTGGATTTTAATGGAAGTTACATTTGGGACTTGATTACCGAAATATTTAATGGGAAGCCACAGAATACCCATGCCTAATAACGCGCCGCTATAGTTCCATTTAAATGCTGTTTTGTGAAGATCTTGGCGTTCATAAACAACGAATCACGTCTTCCATCGCGGTAGACGTTCGCCGTTGATACCCAATTAGCTGTACGAAGTGGCCCTCGGCCGGAACGCAAAATCCATCGTCTGACCAATGTCCGCCATCTCTCCTGGACCCTCGGCGCGTTGTTTCTTCTCGGGATATAGCGCGGATTGAAATCCCGACCGGCCTCGCGCGACTCTGATCCCCCGGTTGTTTCGGCCGCGGCAGGAGCCGAAGACATCCCGCACGGCGCAGTTGATTTAGGATTCGCATGTAACCGCGATCGGGCGAGGCCGAGCGCTGTCCCGAACGGAATACTAATCAAAGATACACAAATTCCGTCGGCTAATACTTCAAATCCCCTTTAGCTGGGATCCTGAAATTAAATTATTGGATTAGACGCCGGCGACGGCATGCTCGTGCGAGAATGAAAGAGAGAGAGAGAGAGAGAGAGAGGGGGGAGGAGAGAGCTTCGTATCTCTTTCCCGATGAGATCCAGAATTTCAAAAGTCTCTACAAAATTGCTTCTTGAGTACTGCTTGATATTTCTTTGAGAACAATACAGTTGAAAACGTTGTAGTTTCCGGAATGAGATAAAGTTACATTGTGCGATTATGTTAATTTTACTGTGAAACTTAGAAAAGGTTAACCTTAATTATCATCATTATTAATGTTAGGCACTTTGAAAACCAGCCTCTGTCTTTCAGAAATATAAGTAATTTTCTCTGCTTATTTTTAGTCGCTGTTAAAGATAAGTCAGTGAATTCAATAGAGAAAATCTCTTGCCATCTAGATTCGGAACCTTCCAAAAGTGTTTTTAGCATTAATTTTATTTGAGTGCTGCGGTTTGGGAGCATCAGGAAGGTAGCGGTGGAGAAGGGTGAAACGACGAAGAAGAGACATTTGGTGGGTGTGGAGGATGGGAGGAAAGGCGGAGATATATATAGGGTGAAACGGCGATTTAGGATTGGGACTGTCCGCCGAAACAAAAGGTATTCTATTCTCTTCTCCCTTTTTAACTTACAGCTCGACCTTCCAACCTCTCTCTTTCGTCCTACGTCGCACCCTCCAGGCGACGATGCTCCGACTCGCTCGGCTGGACGGTTCCGTCGCCGCGGAGGAAGAGGGCACGCGAGGGGGGTGCGAGGATGAAAGGGCTATATTTTCATATCAATGATTTTATGACCGCATCCTTCCACCCTCGGGGGCGGCCGCCAGCGTTGTCGCCGCTGCCGCTACCACCGCCGCGCCGGCAACCCGTAGGAAATCTATATTTTATTGCGCGTGAAATTCTTGCTATTTATTCGCGTATAAGAATTTAAATGTTTCCAAAATGCGAGTTGGCCGCGCGTGGATCGGCCGCCCAACCCCTCCGTCCTTCCACCCCCTTTATCTCAGCCACCGTTGTAATCCTTACATGATTTAGGTACGAGGGATCGCCTCGGGAAGGATCACGTGGACGGGAAAAAGCGACGGGACAGGCAGGATTCTCCGTAGAAGGAGGGCGCAACGCCCTCCGCGTAGATTAAGTTCGATTCGCCGCGACATATTCTTGTTCGGGCGCCGCGGGGAAATACGATCGCGGTATTTTAAAATAACGACGCCATTAGCGGGACTCCGGCAAGACGCGCGAACTTGGCCGCTTCTCGAGAGGGAAACTCATTTTCCTCTGCCGCAGAATACGCGAATGCCTTCGACGCTATTATTTTCGGAGGTCATTATTTGAACCGCGCTATTTCGTTCTAGTTTAAACGATAAATGAATGTATCATTATGGCTCTAGTAATTAGGAAATTTTCATTGTTGCATTATTCTAACAATAATAAATATAATATTACTCTACGATATAAAATATTGATAAATGAGTATGGTATACACAATTAAAATATTAAATGATATTATAATATTAAATGAATATTTAAAAATTTTTATATTTTACAATTATCCTATAAAAATTATTTTAATATTTTAATAGCGTATTCTCCGAAAGGCAATTAGAATTCTGTTATCGTACAGAGATTTTTCGATAGAGTTCATAATTTATCAGTCATATTGTAAAGCTTTGCATATGTTTGAAAGAGTGAGACCAAAATCAGTGGTTTTTTAGCCCGTTTTTGGTCCCGCGATATTGGAACTGAATTGTACACCAAATTGTACCTTATGATAAGACATCAATCACAAAAAATTTTTAAGTTGAGGTGAGAATTGGTTCCAGAGATATGGGAAGAGTCAAAGTAGTCAAAATTCATTAACGCGTTAGCTCATACGCTTTGAAGCACGAATTTTTATGTCAGTCCGATAATTTAAAACTTCGTACCCGAGGGTTTTGCTGACAACTAACAATGAAGTTATGGCCGGTTCAATATGGCGAACGATATATATTTAAAAAAAGTCGTGACTCAGAGTTATAAAATCGATTTTCGAGTCCTAACTAATTTTTATAAATTGAGATTCAGTTACAGAATATTATTGTACATGTGAAAGTGGTGCTCGAACTGCCGACTGTTGCAGTCACGTTATGACAATTGTGTGGTTCTTTAGATATGGCCAATATCATGGAATACATATACCAAGTCCTAATATATGTAATATATCCATAATGATCAAAATCAAGGAAACTAGATCTCAGTGTGTATTTTCACACATATTATGAAATCAATATAATTAATATAATAATTTAACAATTTATAAGAATTAGTTTGGACTCGAAAATCGATTTTATAACTCTGAGTCACGACTTTTTAAAATATATCATTCGCCATATTGAACCAGCCATAACTTCGTTGTCAACAAAACCCCTGGGTACGAAGTTTTAAATTATCGGATTGACATAAAAATTCGTGCTTCAAAGCGTATGAGCTAACGCGTTAATGAATTTTGACTACTTTGACTCTCCCATATCTCTGGAACCAATTCTCACCTCAACTTAAAAATTTTTTGTGATTGATGTCTTATCATAAGGTACAATTTGGTGTACAATTCAGTTCCAATATCGCGGGACCAAAAACGGGCTATTTTTTGGGTCTCACTCTTTAATATCATAATATCAACAGGTGATAATTATTGGATACGTTAAATGGAGTTGTTAAAATCCTGCGAATAGAGAGATAAAATTTATTTAAATCGATCGGCTTTTGACACCAATAATCACTCTACCAGTCTTCGAAGCTTCCATGCAGCTTTCGGGAACGTGCGATGCGACCGCGTATATGAACTCCAGGCGCATCTACCTCTCGCAGCCATAAAGTTCGAGTTTACAACGCGAAATGGACTGGAAAGCAAAACGCGCAAAAAAGGAGAGTAACGAGGGAGCGCGAGGGGGTGGCAGTGGCGGTGAAACGAGGACGAGAGCGCTTCTGCTAAAGAGAGATGACGAGAGGAAGCGAACTGGGAATCGAGAGGGACGGCGACAACGCAGAGAGAAAGAGAGATAATTGCGGAGCGAGCGGGAAATTAAGAGCGTGGGAGAAAGAGCGAAAAATCCGTGAGACAGGGACGGGGAAAGTTGCAAAGGAGGAACAGAGAGAGAGGGAGACACGAGAGAAGGGATGTGGAAGAGACGGTGGGGGTTGGATGGTGGTGGCGGTGGCAGTCGGAGAAGTAATATCCAGCGCAACGTTCCGGGAGGATGAGCTTTAATTGGAATATGGATCCGCTCTCTGTCGTTTCCCGATACCCCGATAAATTATCCTACGTACCATTTGCCCCGGAAAGCGGCACTTCAATTCTGCCGGCGTTCGCCGCGTAACACCTCTGGCCGTGAAAGAGAAAGAGAAAGAGAGAGTGAGAGAGAGAGAGAGAGAGAGAGAGAAAGAGAGTAATGCCGCGTGCTATTCGGCGCGAACGGATATGACGAAGTGCGAATGTAGGCTTTAAAGAGACGCGATTAAGGTCAATTTGCCGTGATTCGATTTATTCTCGATTAAATTTCGAGGATCTGCGTTCAATCGTACGTCGGGCGTTGGACTTTTAGCGCGAATTGCTGAAAAGTGACCTAATTTATCTATGCGGATGAATTTGATGTCGATAATCCTCAAAAATGCACAACGTTGATAAAAATAGGAATGAATTGATCGATCTCTTTTATTATATAACAATGCTGCTTAAAACATAATGAACACTGCATTTGAAGTAATTATATCACGGAAAAAATAGATTAGTTGCTACAGCCAAGTTATAGCTTGCTGATGCAAGTTTAACATTTATAACTAAGCAAGTTTGATAAAGTAGCAAAGAAAATATGTCTGAAAGCAGTTATAAGCATATTTTCTTTGTTACACTATCAAATCTGCTTAGTTATAAATGTTAAACTTGCATTAGCGAGCTATAACTTGGTTGTCTATTTTTTTCCGTGATACATTGTAGATACATATGCTTTTATGATAAGATATAATTTTTATACAAATTTCTTGTTTCAAGAGATATGAATTTCATCTGGGACATTCGATTTTTGATTACTGAATGTATAACTTACGTATTTTAATACAATGTAAGAGCGAGCAAAGTACTTGTAGCTATATACATCTGTTCGCGTTTTGCTCACATTCATGGTACGTGTATATGGCCGGCTGCGGGAGTTCGGGAGGCCGAAGAGAAATGCCAGGCATTAGGTTCGGGATGGCGAGCAATGACGGAAGTTGATTCGCCGCGTTTCGCCGTGGGACTCCGCCCGGCGCTTCGCGAGTTGTGATCTATATCCGGTATATTCCTGGTACCCGTCTAGGCCTCCTCCAGGGATTTCGCGTGACGTATGTGGCTACCTGACGAGAGAAAACAATCTTCGAGGATATATCGTCCTCGCCCAATGCGAGATGGAGTCGGACTCGAGGACGATGTCTCTTTCGTCGTGAACGGCGACAGATATCGTCGACAGAACGAATATTGAAATCGCGCTTGAACGACTTTCATGGTACGCGTGGCACGGGAGAAGCGACTGGGAAGAAACAGAAAGATCGTCTTTCGTATGTAGATAATACTCGCCTCTTGTTTTACGATTCTGTTGTTTCTTATCTCATGAATAGATATTCACCTCTTCAGTTATAGATACAACTTTGAGATAATTAGATTAGAAAAATGGATAAATTTATAGGACATGTGAATATATTAGCAGTTTGTAAGAATACGCATCTGCTGCATTATTTTATTTCTTGTCGCTTCTAAAAGTGGGACCTCAAAACTTTTACTCTTATATATTTTATATTGTTTTTTCATGTTATATTATGTATTGATTTTCCGACAATGTGTAGGAACTCTTTAAAAAATATAATTACATATAATATCATATATACTCGATACCGTCAAATCTATTTATGGCACTGAGAGAAAATTATTTATATCGGTCCCGCCGTGATCAGCGGCTGTAAAAGGAACGGACCGGATACGGGGCGGAGGATTGGGGCAGTAGGGAGCGCGTTGTTGTTTTCTACTATCTGTCTTCGGGTAAACGCGTGCGGTTTAGCCAATTCGCCCCTTGACCGAGAAAAATGGCTATCGGCCTTGGGAATACGTTTACGACCGTTCCGGGCCGAGTAATTCTATTACGGAAGGATTTTTTTCGCTTTATACTATATCGGGGATGGAACTTTTTTCCGCGTCCTGACCGGGCCATTCGTTCCCTTAATAAGGTCCAAACGTCTCGAGAGGCTATCGATATTCCGCGCTTGTGTACCGATTCCCTGTCACTCACTGTTGCAACCACACGGAAATTCTTCCATTTCTTACAGCATCCTTATATAATAAATTATTCATTTATCATAATCTCGTAACGTGCAAGTTAGCCGTTGCGACAATTATATTTATTTAATTAGTTTCTTATTTTATGACGTGATGTAGGATTGGAAGTAATGCTTTGAATCAATCTTTCGGGCATCGCTGAGCGTTTTATCGCATTTTTAATTTTTTACTCTGTATCATTTGCATTGATTTTGTCTTTCTAAAACTGATATTGGTATGCCTTCTTCGGAAAGATTCGAAACCACGACAACCCCACTCATTTTTTTAATGCCCCGCGAATCAAGCTAGACGGCATTTCGCCCGTTCGCAATGCGAAGTATCAATCTCTTTCGCGGATGAGCTATCCCAGCTGAAGCGTGGAAGGCACTCGATATCAGAACATTTGCATGTTCTTTATGAAAATTCTATAGTTTATGGGGACATTTGTATGTATTATCGTATTAGCATATTCCAAAAGACAGCAATCTCAATATTGGATACCAACGTTGGCTATATCGCTTGTTTACTACCCCTTCGCTCTCGAATCACCCCACAATGGCGGGCACGCACACGTGTCTCCCCCTCCCGTAAACGTAGCTATGCGAATGCCTTCTTCTTTCTCTCGAATTTCGAATACGCACCGCATATGTGACATCAAGAATGACAGTCGGAGGGAGAATTTCCTAATATCTCAGATGTAGAGCACATATATGTATAGAAGCTGCAAAGTGCAGTTTCGAAGGTCTATTGATTATTATGTTTATTGGAGGTTTATTGAAGGTTACTTGATTATTACGATTGTTAACGTAACTTACACATTTTTATAATCTAATATTTAAGTATTTATTTTATTTTTTATTGTATTTGTGAAATAATATTACATTATTGTGAAAGCTTTTATAATTCAAAATATAGATGTACATTTTTTACATATTGCGCATTATTCTAATTAAATGCAATTTGCAACAAACATTAACTTCATTAATCTGTTATTACTATGTAATAATAGAGTGTTTGTTCTTTTCTTTTTTCTCACAATTTATCATTTTTTAAAACAAAATTCTTTATAATATTCAGTAAAACGTTAAAGATATTTTACAGCTCATGAGATCAAGCATAAGATCAAAGATACATTTAATACGTTTGATATGTCGCTATTGTTCAACGTCGAGTCGTTCGCAGTTTCATTCGTACTAGGAGCTTTTCTCGTCCTACTGATATCATGTACGAAGGCTCGTATACGTTGCTAAGCAACCGTCTGGAGGGTGCCTTCTTGCGTGCGTTACATTATATCGACGTGGTTTTAGCTGCTTTACTCATTTAGGCAATAATAGCCTGACTATGCATATCCATCGTGCGTAAAGAATCGCGTGGTGAGAAAAAGCATGGAGCGAGGAGCTTCTGCGCTTTGCAGCTTCTATGCTTTACAGTCTCGTGCAGCATCCCTTTACCATCTTGAGAGAAATTCTGTCACGTCAATTCTTCACACTTCGATTACAATATTTAAGCCGCTGAATTTTTTCACCAACCTTTTGAGCACTGAGACTGCCATAAATTATTTTTTGTGAAATTTGTTTTCATCAAATTAGAATAAAATAATTTATTTTAGGAAATGAATATCTCTTTATCACATTTATAAAAGCTCAATATATTTTCAACTATGTAAGACGAATTAATCATCCAAAATTGTTTGTATAAAGTTTGAAGTAAAAAGAATTGTTTATTGAGAACGATTATTTAAATTTCGAGCAATATTATATCAATAAACAATTGAACCGATGTGTGAAGAAATAATATTCTTGAGAAGTTCTTTGTCATAAAAAATAGTGACTCGATTTATCCTGAAAAGATTATACAAAGAACAACAATTTTACTTTACTTGAAACAAAATGAGAAATGTACCGAGGAAAACGCAGAATTTATACGGATAATTTATCCCGTCAATGTTACACAGACGTTTAAAAACAAGTTTTTAAAATATTTTTCAGTTATTGTACACGGAAAAAAGTGATGTTGTATCAACAGCATTAAGTCTAATTGAAAATAATTTTGTTAATTCGATAACATTATTAATGAAACAAATACACGGAAAGAATGGTTTTGTTGAAATATCTAAAAATTTGGCCAGATACGAATCTAAAAATAATTTTTGTTGGACCATCAAAATAATTATGTAGGACGCCCAAAATATTTGCTGGAATATCAAAACTTTTTGTAGCATTATCATAATGTTTGAGCGTCCCACGTAGTTACTTTTGATGGTCTAACAAAATTATTTTCAGATCTGGCTAAATTTTTAGATATTTCAGCAAAACTGTTCTTTCCGTGTACGTATGATCTTATTTTATTAAAATTGTTACTGAATTAAGATTATTTTCAATTAGACTTAATGCTGTTGATCACTTTTTTTCTGTGCATTCTTAAGATATTCGTACTGTTTAGGAACTGCTTCGCTTAGTTTCAGATAAGCAGAGATCGACTGTGAACGGTAGGGGCGGACATCGGAATTCACCTTCACGCGCGCGGGCTGCCGTCGCTTTTCCGTGCAATTGCCTCCTAATTATCGCCGTCAACTAATAACTCGCGTTAATTTCAGGCGATTTAGTGGCGGCGGCGCGTGCGCGCGCGCGCGCGTTAGTTCATCCCCGGTTCCCCACATTCTCTCACCCGCCGCCTTCCACCCTCTCGCCGCCGAAGTTTAAATTGAATTGGGTTGGCGCGGCACGACGCTAGTTCGCAAAACTATACCCGCACGTATAGATATAGCCCGGGCTACGGGCGCCACCGTATCCGAAGACCATCGACTGGAGAATAGTGCTCCCTGTTTATGGGACAAGTAACGCCATGGAGATACAGTTCAACTGGCAACGAGAGAGCACCGAACGCGCAACGGGGCGGTCCCTTTTGGTCTCGCTTACCTTACTTCGGTTATCCTCTTCGATCCCCTCCGAACGTATCGAACTCCTCTTTGATATTCACTCGGTTACTCGCTACAGTAACGAAACGGGTTTCTTCCACGTGTCTACGTACCGACACAATTTCCTGCGACCATCACCATCGACCTAGTGGTGGACGGAGCGAGCTGCCACCTTGGACGATTGGATGGCGTGAGAGTTCGAGCAAGGAAGTCATAGGGCGGAGGGTGGACGAACGGAGGGACGGTATCGAGCCGTCTGCAGGGTATCGGGGAATGTTTCTTGCCTTACTGGGGGTTGTCGCTTATCGGGAATGTATAGTGTGTTGGTCAGGTCGTTAGCAAGTTGTCGAGATTAAATGCCTTCCAGCGTATTAGAAGCTGCACTAGCTTGATTAGCCCCCCGACCGGCGCGCTGCCGACGTGATCCTCCTCGGCACGGGGGTCGCATCGATCCCGGGGAAGGCTATCCCACGTAGTCGTTGTCGTCGAAGACCTCTGGGCTGCGGCACACTCGATATCTATACGGAAGCGCATTATCTGCTTACTGTTTAAGCGCCGTTCCTACGACGCTCCTACAGATCCGCTTTGGCCCCTTGGCTATGACGGTTGCGAATGTTTTCCGACCATCGCGAGATAGAATTTATGTAAATTCCATAGGGAGAGAGAAAGAAGGAGAGCTTAATATATTGGCAAAGTTTAATACTTTGGCAATGTCATCTATAAATTACTATCGACTATATATTTGTAGTCAATATCTGAAAAGATGGAAATTGATCAAATGTTCTCGGTGAATTTGGAGTTGGATATTGATGGAATTATATTTTATATTTAGATCATCTATATTTACTATCTTGATAAAATTAAACTTTTAATTAGATTTCCATTTGTGATATTAATTTTTGCTAAGCAAAACGTTTGCTAGGTAATTCATCGTGAGATATATTATCGTTGATTTCCATCTTTTCCGGAATATTCTCTGCAATCCCACGCAAGGATAACGGCACGTCGGTATTCATATTGGCGATACACTCGGAGAACAACGAGCCAGTCTGCGCACCGGCAGACAGAGACTACAAAAGCATATTAGATACTTCGAATATTGGCTGTGCCTCCGTACGAGGTTGTGATCCACCGCGAGAGAAAGAGATAGAGAGAGAGAGAGAGAGAGGCAGAGAGAAAGAGAGAGAACAGGGAGAGAGGAGATTCACGGCGCTGGATTTCCGCGAGTTGCAATACACTTAGCTCGATATATATTTGCATACACGCACGCACGTTCCTATTCCGTGCAAGAAGGACGCGGGGCGCCGCTCTGGGGGCGATGGGGGATGCGCGCGATGGCGCACACGCTCGTTAATATTCATACGAGCCATGAAGCACGGCGCGGCACACTCTCTCGCGAAACGCGTATAAAGTATCGGTAAATAAATCATAATGCGTTATTGCGTATTTGAATATGTTTGATGCGAGGCATCGGGGACCGGGTGGAACGCCTGTGGTCTCGCGACTCCGAGGTAGCGAATGAAATTTCAGGAGGGGGACGTGTTCTGGGGATGGTAGTCGTTGGCGCCCGTTGAATGCCGGTAGAAGCTCACTACGAGAGACTAGGAGACTGGAAATATTAGGAAGCTAGGAATGCCGTAGTTGCTCATTTACTTTGCAGTATCGGAGCGTTTGAAGTTGTTTTAACGAAAAATTTCGTTGCTTTAAGTTAATATACGATCTGATTAACACGCTTATATTTTATGTTCCCAATACGAGAATATTTTATTGGTTTCGCGTAATTAAGACTTCTTATTTTAATTGCTGGCAGAATGTACTTTGTATAAAAATCATCTTCTCAGTTATCAAATCTTCTCTTGCTTCTATCTTTTGCAAGAAGATTATTTCTCTTGCGAGATTCAACGAACCCTTGTATCGGCAAAAATGACTACGGTGGATTATCGATTGTTCGCAATGATTCATTGCGACCCTCTAACGCGGTATCGACGGGGGGTGGCATTTCTATTGTGAATCGAAAGTAACGCCATACGCATCGCTCCCGCGGTCGTGGTCGGGGCGCGGTTCATATCGATGTTTTAAAATACATATCTGCATATACGTGAAAATCCACGCTCTCCCTGTCGTCTTCTCGTTGCAAGGATAAGGGCACCGTACTTAATGAGTCGGGGAGAGTTGGTCCACGACGGGGATAGATTCCACACCCTCTGCGAAGGGCTCCTCCGTACTCGGGGGACACTTGTAACCTCACCTCGCTGTCACCGTCTCCCTTGCTCCTTCCTCGACTTCGTTGATCATAACACTGCTTGATTTATCGGTATTCCTTGAGCAGTAACGAGCTGCCCGTGCTGGGCCGAACCTAACTGAAAAGGGTCGCGCACACGTGTGACTTGGTTGGGGTTCATCGAGTGTACGTTACGGAATGGAAATATCGCGTTATCGTTTCTTTCTTCTTTCGCGTTTATGCAAAATAAGCATAAATTGTACAGCATTCTTTAAAATCATTCTGCATTCATCGCATTCGAATTCCACATCAATAGACAGGTCGAATAAATTTCGAAGCGTCCTCGCTCACGGCGGATTTATGCTTTTCCAACTTCTATTTATGTAAGTTATAACGCTTCCAATCCTTTAATCTTTGCCCGTGAATAATAAAAGTTTAAATAATTCACAAGCACTGCAGGTTGCAAATAACTTTGACTTCCTCGGCTCTCATCGTGAAGTACGATTATCGTTCAATGGGGAAAGGCGAGCTCTCTAGGTACGCCCAAGCTTCAGACTTCGAAGTTTTGTGGCCGCGCGATATACTGACGTTAGTTTGCGTATAATAAGGTGTCGTCTTATCTAATGGGGTTTGCAACGTGGGCCTGGAAGAGTGTATCGTCGTGTACAACGGTAATTACGCGTTATTAACAAGCCTCGGGGGTGCCGAGGGGTGGTGATGGTTGCCTCTTGTCTAATTAACTGAGTTTACCGCGACACCTGCCCCCGTATCACGGCATCTTCTACACTTCAACCAGTAACTCAAGATGTACGCCGAAGAACCGCGAGCGGGTGGCAAGGACTCTCATCCTTATCGTTGTTCTACGTCTCCGCAGCTAACACAACCAATAAGGATAATTATTTCTCCTATGGGGATACATTGATTATAAAATAAAATATTTACTAATCGTGTAAGGAAAAAAGAATTTGCTATAGTTTAATGTTCACATAATGTGACGCAGCGAAATATTGTAATCTTTACTATAAAAAGTTGTATGTAAAAAATATTATTTTTTTTATCGTGTTGCGTGGTTCTTTTATTATTTGACTTGTTGCTTCAACACATGTAACATTACTTTATTACAAAGAGTATGAAAGATATTTTCTATATTACTTTGTATCTTTAACTTAATATCAAAGAACGAAATATCACATATTCGTTACATTCGCGTATCACTCTGATGGCATACTAATTTGCACGCAATGCGCAGCATTTGCACATCCTCTCTCGGTGGTGCCCCGCGCATAATAACATCATTTAGTCGTCAGTGCTCACTTAATTACCGGAATCCACGAGAATTCGTCCTCGCGCGCAGAGTGTACGGCCCGAAGCGTTAACTTTCAAGGATCTTCTTTCATAATTTACGTCATAATCACCTGGAACACAGAAGCGCGCCGGAGACACGAGCCGCGCGCCCGCACTCGCCGTTCCTGTCAGCGCGCCATTCTTTTGCGGAACGCTGCAACAAAGTGCGCCCCGCGCGCGAAGGCGCATCGCAGGTCACGTTCATAAAGGTGAAGTGCATTTGGCGGTAATGTGTCGTGTATCGTACTGTATGCGGTGCTTTCAATCCCGTTGGAATGACGCCGGCTCATGTAACCGCGAGGAACGTTCCGCGATACCTACTCTCGACGGCTGTCTGACGTTGGAACGTTAAACGTTAAACATTGCACGTTCACCGCTCTTCTCCCTTTGCAACTGCGCTCTCTTTCGAGCAATCTTTCGCTACGTATCACTTTGCGTTTTTGCATTACGACGATCAAAACATCTTTAGATCATACGCGGCTATGCGTGAACACCGATGACTACTCTCTAAATTTTTTCGAGTGAATTAAAGAAAAATTCACTCCAAGCGAGTGAAAATACTGCCACTCAACTTTCGAAGTGGCAGTATTTTCACTCTTTGGAGTGAGACTTTACTCCAAGAAATTTAGAGAGTAAGTGAAGATATATATAGCGAAAACACGGTAATGTGATAATAATGTGGAGGAATTCTAAAGTCTGCACGTTTTTATATTTAAAATTTGTAAAAATTGGATTTGTAAAATACTTAACAATTTTTAATTAAGAAATGATATATTATTTTTAAAATGTCTTGAATATATTATTTTTAAAAATTTGTATTATTTCGCAGATACATAAAAGTATTCAATTTTTATCGTGTTGCTTATAACGAAGCATTCGTTAGTCTGATTAATTTTACATCATCGCGAGAAATGGGAATATACAAGGGGTGATGAACGATAGTCGCGGTAAGAGCGACACGTCGATACGATGCTCTCGTTGCCGTTCTCGTCGTCGCCTTGGCGTCGTATTAGAATCCAAATGGATCCCATTACGAGAACAACGATAAAACTAACAAAGACGGTGGTGCGATGCTGCTCGGCGTTGCGAAGGCTCGTTTCGAAAGTTGGAATTGAGGGGTGGTTTCGGAGCGCGAACCTATGTACGCATCGGACTATTCCGAGTTCGAGCTCTTTGCAATTTTCATTACTTCTGCTTGAAGATTTTTTGTTCATTTATACTGCCGTATTTTTAGTCGAATTCAACCAGTCATACGTTGCTTGCAGGATCATCATGTTTTTCCCGTTGATTCAGGAGTTCCGCTGTTAGTTGATGAAACAAACTTAACGATTGATATATAACAGTAAAATTTCATGTAACATAAAATTTAATGAAAAAAAATGCGATGGCAAAAGATTTGTTAGGTGAAAAGTATATTTACTTTCAAGTGAGTTATTTGGAATTGAACGTCTTTATTTTAATAAAAGCGGTCGTCGAAATTTTTGCTGGGGCGACCGATTTCGCAATTCCATGAATTCGAAATAACATCGCACGACTATTCCACAAAGACACTTACAGCAGGACGGTATTTTCTAAAAGAGCAGAGCGCTGCGCATCAGGTAATTCGTGGGTATCCCGTGCCGTATTTAAGGCAGCCGACTCGTTCCGTAGCCGACTCTTGCATTTTCGAAACTAACGATAATATTCCGCTCGCTCGCGCCGAAACGGTCCATCTCCAGATACGATGTGTGCGGGCACTATTACATAAAGGGCGCGCGTTGCGAAACGAGTACGAATGCGAGTTACTGGTACCCCGGGTACCAAACCCCGGACGTACACGCGTCCTCTAGTCGCATTCCCCCTCCCCCCCTCGCAGCCCTTATCCTCAGCAGAAGTGTACGAAGGCATTTAGACCTTTCCCCGACTCATCAGCTTTGTGCTTTTGCCGGCGGTCGCCGCGGTGCGCGCCACGGGGTAATAACGCAGCTTTTGCGTTACCTCAAAAACACGAATTTTCACTTCAACTTTCCGTTAACTGCCCTCTCGCGCACCTAAGTACAAAGTTAATTTTTTAATTATCCCCGCGGTGTCTGGCATCGCGCGCTGTGTCGACCTCGAGGATACCACCACCCAGCCTCGCCGCTACCGTGTCACCACCACCTGCGGCGTCGTCGTCGTCCTCGTCGTCGTCACTTCGGCGGTCGCGTCTTCGCGGGCAATAGGGAAGTTGCACCCGGAAGAATCTCCGACCGGGTGGCTGCGGGCTTGATAGCCGCGGGGGTCGGTTACAGCGTTTATCGTTCCTGTAACTCCGCGCTAACGCCGCGTCGTAAATGCCACCGTATTTACCTTTCCACGTGAGCGAGCGAGTTGCGTAGGCTTCACTTAAAAGGGAAGTTTCTTGAAACGTTTCATTAAGCTTACCGCGAAAGTTTTGTGCGAACGAGTAAATTCTGGATGGAGCAATGGTAGAAATAAAAATCTGACGCGCGCGAATTCTGCGCTAGGTGTAGGATGGCGCGAGGCTGGGGAGTTCGAAAAGACGAATGATTTAGACAAATACGGTATTATCGATTACTTTTAGATTTGAATTGTTTTTGATAGGTGCCTTTATTTAAATAAAATATTATAATATTGTAATGTAATATTTACTAACGACTGCAAATGCATGACAGATGCAATGACAGCGATATAGGATTTTCCATACTTTCCTCTGACATATTATTAAATTATACTTTATTAATTTTTCGAATGAATAATTTAGGACAGTAATGTTTGAAGAGAATTGTAGCGAAAAAAATGTAATTACTTCGGTCGAAAAGAGAAAACCGTAATGCATCAAGAGCGCAGCATTGTACAAAGCCTTGATACAACAACTTCAGCTAGCACGCAGGCGACGCATAACGTTTTGTTAGTACAGCGTTGGTTCGTGTAGGCTGTCGGCGTTACGTCGGCGATACTGTAACAAGAGACGATTTTGTAACCGAGAGACGTGGAGGAGGGACCTCGGGAAACGTTGACGCAGGTATAAGGCCGTTTCGTCAGTCTCATTGTCACGGTTGTCGCGGAATGAGAACGTACGGCCGGGTCGTATTTTAATTCCGCGGACAAACCACCCCCGCAGTCGCCTGGTCCGGGCCCACCCCTTTCTTCTTCGCGTTTCCTCCGAGCCCCTACCGGCGGTGGTTGCCGGTGTGTTTCTACTACGTCGCCACCGCGACGAGCTGCTCACGCCGGGGTCGCGTTGACATTACGGCGCATAATATTTAATAATTATTTTCATTAAAGTCATAATAAAGTTTAGGATACTTTATTAATTTATAGGCCAGGGAACACGTTTAAAGGGTTCGCGGCGTTTCCCGCCGTCTCGCGGCCATTCGTATCAATTATTGTCCTTCACGCGGCGAGATTAAGGAACCGCCCCTGAACGCAGTCTCGGCGAAAACTTCTTCGGCAATCTTTATCGGTCGCTTCGCAGCGTGCTGGCTCTTAATGAAGAAAGTAAAGTTGTATCAAGAGCCACGTAACGCTACAGTTTCGTAGATTGTAATAATGCTATATGTCATTGTACATGATATATCGATGTATTCAATTAATTGAATAATTCTTTAAAAAGATATTGTTCAATTTCGTTTGAAAGTGATTTCCATACGACGATATGCATCTTAAATAATTTAACGCGGACTTGTTGTAAGATTGATGACGTTTGCGTTGGAGTTTCGACGTCAGTGCGACGATACGACTTATCGTGATTCGGACGAGAGGATCGTCTCGAAGACGAGCGTGGCGCACCCTCGATATTAAGCGAAGGGTTGTTCGTTATCCGACTCTCCGGAGCTTGTTTATGGCGCGGTGACGTTAGAAGAGGGAAGGAGGTTCGCGCAGGGGTCGGACGTTCGCCGACGAACCACGTGGATTGGCTTTCATTAATCCGCTAACCCTATCTGCCCCTGACTCCTCGCACCCGCGTACCTACATCCGCGCATGTATTATAAATCGTAACGCATTCGGGGCCATCGCCGAATATCTACGGAGCCGCAGATTCTCCGCGCGGCGGACGGACTCCGGACTTGAATATTTTAGGACGGAGGCGCATTAACGCTACCCTTCTTATGCTACGTATTAACCTCAACAACCGTTTCCACTACCGTTCTCGACCCGTACCAACACCAGTTGCCACTACTGTCTGCGCATCCACCACGTACGAATCACGAATGAATCGACTGATTTTCGTTTATCCAGCGTCTCGTCATCCCATTTTCATACACACATCGCTCGGACGCATACTTCTTCAGTTTTAAATTAACGTAAGCAGATCTCGTAATAATATCTCATAATGTAAAATGAAGATCATGTATTAATTATTATTGCTATTGTTATTAAATTATTAAATCGTTCTTCATTTGCGATATCAAATTCAGTATTTAATGTTTTTATATTTCAATTCAAGATACACTGAGAAAAAAAAAGCTGTTGCTTCAATTAAAGTGTTATCACGGGGTGCCAAAAACATAAGTAGTTCATTCAATTGTATTATTAATAGACCCAATATTTCGATTATTAAAACAATGATTGAATTATTGGTTTAAAAATGCAGACATTGGGTCTAATAATAATACAATTGAATGAACTACTTAATGTTATTGGCACTCCGTGATAACACTTTAATTGAAGCAACAGCTTTTTTTCTCAGTGTAGAATTATTTAATTTTATCTTGCTCGTCTCTCTCTCTCTCTCTCTCTCTCTCTCTCTCTTCGCATCGTCAATTGTATTATTTATATATTGGCTGCACAATTGATATAATTGTACATCGGTTTTTCCCTTATATTTCGCATATTTATTTTATGGCGTGAATTAGAAATATACTTATAGACACTTCGTGTTTCGTGCACATCCAATGCAAGGTCTGCTGATCGTTGTTGCGAATTAACAATCCTCCGCGAACGGGGAAGTCTCCTTGCGCATAGGGGTATGAGGGTGCTCGAGAAATATCATCGAATAATGAATATTCATGCCGATGAGTCGCGGGACCAAAGCGAGAGATAGGGGGAGAGGGGGGCGCGTAGAGGAGGTGGCCGGGTTGTAAAGTTGCCCCGTAGAGAATCGCGCATCGGCCGCCATATTTTGTACGATGTATTCCGACTGGCAGCACCCTCCGCGGGGTAGATCTAAATGCCGTGCCCCTTTTATACACCCATCTCGCTCCTAAACCCGCGCGAAAGCTCGCGATCGACGAAACGACCCGCGCCAACTTTCGAAGTATCAACAGGATTCGCTTGCAGCGCGTGATGTAGCCGGAATTAATTATATAATGAAGCCTTTACTTTAATTCCTTAATTAATCCTAACTTATGTCAGTGCGATATTCATTATAAATTTAATGCGATTCCGCCTGTTATTCCTTTAGAATCCTCAAACTATAGAACTTTATAGGAAAGATCAACTTCGAAGATGGCAACGTAATTGATATAAATAATTCACGATACATCCGTAAAAGCAAATACAATTTCGGTTATCTTATAAATATTAGAAATCCTCTCTTTTTTTTCATTTTTTAATTAGATGACATCACAGCGGAAAGATTGATCAGGGCAAAGATATCCCCTCGATGATCTCGCAAGTACTCTGCAGGACGAGCATCTTCCTGCGAGAGAAAAAAGATTTTTCTTTCGCGTGCATTTCTCTTTTGCTTTTACGTTCACGGTTGCGATAAAACTCGAACAAAACTCAAGATTTTATAGGCTAATACCGTGAGCAGCGGGTGAGTAGGTGGCTGGGCTAGCTTTCACCCCTGTCGTGGATTCGTGATTTTATATAGAAGTATGTTTTATGTATGTGCGCCAAGTATACGCGGCCGGTTTCTCTCTCTCTCTCTCTCTCCTTTCCTCTCTCAATTCCGCCGTATAAAAGGGTTTTGGATTTTATTTCCGCGGCTTCGATGCCGAGCGGGAGAATCGGGGAGGGAGACGTCTACGAATGTCCTCGTCGCTTCCGGAATTTAAATTTCATACGTATGTGTCCGTGATATCAGCATGCAAGCGCGACTTCGGTCCGTCCCCGTTCTTCGTCTCTGACTGATCCGTCTTGCGCGCTGGAATTTGCCGAGGGACGAAAGTACGTCCAAGGAAGAACGTGGATAACGTGGAAGAATCGTGTCACGTAGCCGTATTAACGTCGCACTCGATATCTGAATTTCGACAGTTTTTGTATTAACGCTGCCTCGGAATAATTTGCATTTCGTTTTAGCCGTTGCGTTTAGTTATCTCTTCGTTACGAAATTATGCATTCCGGGCGGAGTAAGACAAATAAAGTGCCCCTTCGATAAGCGGATTCTCGATCCTCATTGACGCGGCTCGACGTCGAGGAAAATTTCTGCGGTTTGCGAAGATGTGAGCGGTAGGGAGGGAAATGGGGTGATGGCGAAGGGCTGTCCGGGGATGCCGCGGAGCCGGACACGCGGATGGCGCCGTTATCCCCGGCGAGAATTTCAGAAAATATTCCAAGGCAAAAAGTATAGAGCGAGGCGTTTTAATTATCATTAACAAGGCCGGCGTATAACTCAGAATTACGCGTTTATACGTAATAATACGTAGGTAGGTAGTGCCGTACGTGCCGGTACCGGCCGCGCATTTATACATATCCACGTATGTAGACGCGTATACATATACGCGTTTATATTCCGCACGGAAATGGCGCGCGGGCACGTACGTGTACGTACGTACGTACGTACGTAGATACGGACAGTCGAGCAGCACGGACGGACGGACGGACAGAGAGACAGACGGACGGACAGCAGATCTGCAACGCGCTGACTCCGGTGCTAAATGAGATGCGTTACGGAGGGAGTGAGGGAGACGGTCAGCGGATGGTCGGCGGGCAGAGGGGACGATGGACCACAGGGTAGTGCCGGCGATGGTGGGGTTTGGAGGGTGGTTGGCCGTCGGGGCGAATTCCCACCTTACCAATCCTATTATTAACAATTAGCTCTAAACTACTCTTTGCATATAAAATCATCCCGCACACCTCGTAACGGCGGAATGGAAATATACATACTGCATGGTCGTCCGTCGGCTCGGCCGTGGAAAATATGCCGCGGCACGACGCGGCACCGCGCGTATCGGCGCGCTCGTGGAATATCGCGACCGCGAAGTTGGATCCGGCAAATTGAGCGAATGGCGATCGGCATGTGGAGTTGATCGTGGTGACAGACTCATGTGACATGATCATGTGTATATAAGTTACGTATGTAACGGTATAATGTTTTTATAGGAATCCGTTTTATATGTTTATTAATTAATCTTTGTTGATAATTCTTCTCTTATGACATATAATTGATAAAGCTCGATTTATATATCAGAATTACTTCAAGTGCTCTTTAAGCATAAAGCAAGCACGTGTATATAGCATTTCTTCTGGCAAGTGGAAGCGAAGGGGAAAAATTGGATTCTCTTGTGACATGCATATATCGTATAGCTTGCTTTTTTAAATTTTGCTTGCGTTAACGAAATGTATTTACGTATTCGCGTGTTCAATACGTCCTAAGTTACGAGATTTGATTTTTGTGTGATCCATGACGTAATTATAAATCTCCAAATATACACACAGTCGACGCTACCAAGTAGGCGACATAAAAGGGCAATTCAAGAGGGCTGTGGAACTCGGGTGCGAAGCCGCGAGGGGTTGAAGGCGGGACAAAAGTAATGCAATGCCGGAATATGTCACGAATTAAGCGGGGAGAAACCGGGAGTGCTCTCCGTCGTCGTCGTCATCGTCGTCGTCTTCGTAGTCGTCGCAGTCGTCGTCGCTTTTATTAGAATTATCTTTGTCACTTTCCCAAGTTTATATTTACTTCTCCTGTGAACCTCTTAAAGTCGTGCCACCCCCGCGGCATCCACCTTCCGCCACTTCCTTCGAAGCCACCCCCTCCCGCAGCAACCTCCCTATACTCCTCCTGTATCACCTCCGTCATCCCTTCCCTTTCTCCCGGTACCCCTCTGCTCGCATCCTCTTCTCGACAAGGCGAGCAACCCCTGCGTGCTAGCGAGAATACAGCGCGAAGCAGCAGCCACTCGCTTATTATCTTTACGACTGGGAAGATGGAATTAAACTGAGTGTGCAGCCGAAATGTAATAATATTCATTACTATGCTAATGTCCGCACGGGCCCGCGGGGTTATGGGCTCCGAAAACTTGCCTCGTATTTTTGTTATCTGCCGCCAACCGACCGGGGAGGCCTAATTCCCGTAGAGTTGGCGATCAACATGGCACCGTGATTCCGTTGAAGATTACGAATCCGCCGTTGTGTCTTGATAACGCGACATTAAATTATTGTACCAAATTGTTTTAAAAGAGATTACATCTTTTCATTATCAATACATAAAACAGAAGATTTTAGGAAAAAATTTCTGGATTTCATATAAAAAAATTTATAATATAAAGTAATTTTATATTTAATAATATAAAAATTGTGTTTTGACACATTCTTTAATATTTAAAAAATTTTATTAATATCTAATACGACAGAAACAATCTAAAATAACAGGATAAATTTCTTTGACACAGAGCTTCTATTCTTCATTATTCAATGGATATATCTTCCGTAGATTTCAAGACAATGTACGTGTCGTGTGCAGCGAAAGTTCAGACGAAGACGCTCGTCATATTTTCCATACAGCAGTTTCCGTGAATCGCGATGTTTCCGTGCCCAAGGACTTCCCGAGTTTCTAACTGGGATGGCAAGCGGCACCGAAACGCGCAACAGAAATCACGGGGACTTCCCAGCACTGTACCCCAGTCGCGCCACTCGCAGCGGCTTATCTGGGTCGTCAAAATTATAAGCTTTCGGGTAGAAACTCGCCGGTACAAACGGTGAGCAGTAAATTCGCTGTCCCTATCGGGGGTGAGCTTCCTTGGCGTCGGCTGTAACGCAGGGACCGAAACTTGTGGCCTTAAATATCAGCTCCGCCTGTCCGAAGCGCGGACGAGATAAAAAAACAAGCGCAAGCTGGTCAATAATTTTCAGTAAGATAGCGTCGTTGTTGAACTATTTCGTTTTCGAGTTCTGCAAACAATACCGTTAATCCCGCATGACCATTTTTGTTCTTTAATGCATATACGTTTTAAATATCTTAGCCAAATCGCACACTTCTTTTTTTAAATTGCTAAACTATTTGAGATACTATGCAATTTCAAGCGTCGACTAAAATATTACGTTACGCGTGTCTCAAATTTTTCCGTTGCTCACGAAGCACGATACAAGCGGAATCGCTAGGAGAAGTATTTAATCAAGCGATCACTTTGGTCGGGTCTAAATAAACCAACGTTGAACGATGGGGTCGCAGATTACAGCGCGAGGAGGGAGGTGATAAGACGACACGGTGGGTCGGCGGCGAGAAGGGTATGGCGAAGACAAGACGAGTCTAAGAAGGGTTAAATTACTCACCTCTTCGTTATAACTACAACGCGTTTCATCCCCCACTTTCCCCTCGCTATTCCTCGTAAACTTCTAGTACCCACGACCCTCGAACGTCTTTGGTGCGATCGTGGGGTGACCGAAATCCTAAATAGGAGCCGTAAATGATATCTATTAATAAGGTGGATTATAGCGCTTTCTCTCCCTGGACTTCTTTAGTCTTACAGTAGATACAGATATATAGAACAATGAAACGATATTATTTTATTTTATGATACCGAAGCGAAATGGCTTGGCACGATGTAAATTTATATTTAACGTAAAGAAATTTAAATTAATCCCATTTGTAAGCTGCTTGCACGCTATTATCAATGACATGTCTTTTATTAGCTGTTACTATTAGTCAATTAATCTTGATACTCGGAATGCAGGTGGATTAAATGGCAACTCATTAAATTTCTCGCGGGAGATATTGATAAAACAAAACAACTGCATGAAGATACTGATATGCCTTCCGCCGTGTAGTATCGTTACGTCTGAAAGCATTTCACTTCGTTCTCAGTTTTTCCGTCACGAACCGAATTTCATGCAGCGCTCACGTACTGTGCCGTCATTCAAATTAATTGCGCTTACTTTGAGCGCGATTCGTCGGGATCTCTTCAGTGGCAGTTTCGGTTTCAAAGCGCCGCGCGGATGAGTACGAATGTCAGGGAAAGTACGCGTGTACCAAGGCTGTACGTGTGCCGGCGGGTGAACGAGGGGGGTGGATGAAGGTGGGATGGGAGGCTGGAGGCTCTCTCGTGTACACCCGACTCCACCTTATTACAATTAGCTTCCTTATATATCTAATTAGCAAGATTCTTGGCGCACGGGGTTTCAGTGCGAAGTGAAAGACGGCAGTTGCCACCAGAGCTCTTCGCTCCTGTCTAATATAACTCCGCTATGCTCCAGTCTGCGAGACGTAATATCTCGCGTAGGTGTGCGATCGTCTACGCGCATACGGTTTGCGCGAAGTTTCGGGATCAGCCTGACGTGTTGCACGCTTATGAAGGATCGCGTATTGAGAGCAAGGTCCCATCAGGACGACTTTTAAATTTCAACAACGAGAGATCGAAAAACTTTTACGACGTAATACTTTTCGATATTTTGCTTTAGCAATATTTTATCCCGCGACTCATTTACTGATCGCAAAAAGTTTATTTTCGCGACTCATTTATACTGATCGCAAAAAATTTACGAGTGAATAAAACCTGACTGGGAAGATCTGGGAAGAATGAGGTATGAATTTTACACCAAGGTTGCAATCCGAGGACAGCAAGAGTTTCATTTTAGCCGACTTCATCTTGAGAACCACCCACCGGTCGCAAAATAATTCACAAGTGAGGGTAAACTGACGGAAGATAATTTTTAAACCCTTTCTTGGCCGGCAACCTAGCTCGGGGCGAACATGAATGGACGGCCGGCCAGCGGTTGGCTTCAGCTTACTTAATTATCGCACAAAGAAAGAATGGCCCGTGGAAATGTAAAATAAAGGCTGCGCCGTGTTTCCACGGTGCTTTCTCAGCCCCTTCCAGACTCCCGTACCTTTGCTGTTCGTCCGTTCCTTTGCCACTAGGGCCCCGTCAGTCTCAAAGGACAAGCGCGATCTCTCGGAGGAGCACGAGAAGGAGAGACAGAAGGGGAAAAGAAGAACGAGGGAGGGAATGGGGTAAGAACGGACCGGTAAAGGAAGGGGTTAACTTTCCACAATTAATAGTGACTAACGTCCATTAAAAACTAATTCCTTTATTTATGGTTCACTTCCCGATTCTCCTGCGACCTTCCTTCTTTCGCCTCTCGATCCTCGCTCCTTCTTGTCCTCGCCCGCAATCTCGGTGAGGGGTACCGCGCCCCTTTATTTGCTCTTCCCCCGAACGACAACTTGTTACAGGACGAAAGTTGCTTTTTTTCCTCGGTATAGCCGCTCTCGAATGACGGATTAAAATTGAGAAAGTTCTTGCTACCGGGCCATATTTTTCTGCGGCTGGGGTCCTCGTTAAAAGTAATTGCGCACCGGTAGCCTTGTCCGCGTTCTTCCGCCAATTCGAGAGGTACGATCGCATTAAATCTCCACGACAATCTAGCGCGGCCAAGCTTATTGTAAACTACATTGATTTTGCAGCACAAGTCAACATAACAACAATGTATCTTCTGTATTGTATTAATTAGATTTAATTGATATTAACGATATGTTATATTTAGCTTACATCAATATTTTCTCTGTCATTAAAAGTTAAGATAGAAGTGAACACTTTAACCACATAAGCAATAAGATATGTATTATATTATAAGATAATCTGTAATAAATATCCGAAAGTATTGTATCATACAAGCCGAAAAGTATCGCGTTTCACTCCGATTATGTAATAACTCGATTGTTCCATTATTTTTCTCTGAACTCTTAGTCTTTCGACGGCTTCCTTTTAGCGGTGCACAAAAGCTCGTGCGCGTCGACAATACGAAGAACGGAGAAAGATTGATGGCGCAGAGAGGCGGCCAAGTCCGAAGCGCTTTCACGGCGCGAAGCGAGAGCGCGTCGCCGGCGGGTCTGCACATTTTTAATTGTAACTAAAATAATTATACTTTGAGGAGAACCGGCCGCTTTGACACCGCCGCGCGCGGCCAGCAAAGGCAGCGGCGAAATAAAAAGTCCGTCCCCGTTCGTCTCGTACTGCTCGCACGTCTCGACGCGGTCGTTGCGAGGAATATGTAATTTCGCCTCTGGGAAACTGACAGCCCGGAAGGGGCCACACACCGGCGTTGCACCCCTAAATAATAATAAGTACGTCTAGTTACGTCCATCCGCGTCCATCTCCCTCCACCCTCGCGCCCTCTTTCAGCCCGTTCCTCCCCCGCCCCGTCTCCTCTTTCGCAGTTTTGGATCGCTGTACGTTAATTTCTGCACGTCAAACGAAGTTGCACCGGTCGCGTGTTTACATGTCGAAAACGAGCGTAATGGGCTGCCGCTGCAACTTAGTCGCGTGATTTCGCGCGGCGCGGTGCGGCACGGTGGCCGGTGACCTTAAGCACCGTTCATAAATGCAGCACGGGGTGCACCGCCACGCCGTAACGGGTGGGTAGGGCGCGCGGAGGTAAAAGGGCCAGGCAGCCGGCGGCACACCCTTTGAAAAAAATTGTTCCGGGCTCGTCACGAAACCGGCTGAAGAGTTTCGGAAAGTATGTTAAACGGATTTCGCGTTCGACGAAAATTAATTATACGGCCAGGCGGTAACCGGCTCGCGCTCGCTCGCTCGCTCGCTTCGCTCTCTTTCCCGTTGTCCCTGTCTTTTTCCACCGCGTTGTCGGACCTTCCTTTCGACGATGAGGCGGCCCACCCCGACGCTTTATCATTCATAAAGTCTCGGATTTCAGAATTCGCGTAACCCAATACGCCCGCGGCTCTTTTCCCGTTTTGCGCGAAATTTCACCGAATTTCTTGCGCCACCCGGCGCCGCCCACTTAAAAAGCTCCGCGTGCACACCGCGAGCTGCCTGCTTGCCTTTTTTTTTCTTCCTCTCTCTCTCTTTCTCTCGTCGAATATATTTTTCCGAGTGGACGCGATGACGAGGAGGAGGGAAAAATGTAGGAAACACGCGCAGAGGGACGAACTGAATCTCCGAGAAAACTCTTAACGCTACCTGCCGACTGAGAGAATCAAGTTTGAGATGCAGCCTGCGGATATTCGAATGTGCATATAAAGAGGAATAAAGCAACGAGTGCGATGGTTCCATATGTATAATACGAATATACCGGGTGATCGGATAGGATTTAAGACACTTCTTCGAGAAAAGATTGAAGTCGTATCTCTGAAGGTTTAACGTACATAATATGTTTCTTTTATTAAATTCGCTCTCTACTTGATCTTGTAGCGATATATATTTGCTTTTATTTTCTTGATATTGTCGAGTAATAGTATATTGATTATTTTGCTATTGGTTTTTTATTCACATTTTCTCTTATCAGATAAACAATTTTGACGTAACGTGAGCACCCTCCATCCTTGCTTCATTCTCTGTTGTACCATTTTTGGTCACCCGGTAGATGGCACACCGGGGCTTAATTAAGATATGTATTTATTTTAATTCCTCTCGGGCCGCACAGAGATGGCCGACTGGCCGGGCATAGGATAACACGATTTGCTTAGAGCCGTCGGTGCGCATACATCTCGCACGTGCAGAGAGATTTTCAATGCAGGTATAAGGAAAGAGCCGACACGCTAGCAGCGCACCGGTATAATATAATAAATAGGGGAAGAGAGAGAGAGAGGGGGGTTGGGAGGGGAGGAAGAAAGAAAGAAAAAGAAAAAGAGGTGCCAAGAATGGGTTTCGCGTTCTGTTTCTTTAACCTGCTCTTTTTCGGGATTGTGTGCGGCGAGTACTCTTTTGGAAGACGCACCCCTTGCGCGATTCGGCCGGCAGTGAAGGGTCCACTTCGCAGAATAAAATTAGAAAACTGTATCCTTCAACCCTTTGAGAAGATGCGTTCATTCTTCTTCGCTCTGTTTTTCTTTCCGCCTCGTTAACCCTTTTATCCTCTGAGAATGAGCGGTCTGAGGGACTCTTTACTCCTCGTGGCTTTACTCCAAAGTGCATTACGCGGATTTCTAATAGTGTTTTCGATAGTCCGAATGCTCTAATGTTGTTTAAGAATATCTATCTGTAAATAAGATTCTGGAATGGAACATTTGTTAAAATAGTTTATTTTTAGAAAATAATACGCGAAATAACAATCAATATTTTCTTCCCGAGAGAATCATCACGTATCTCGTCTGTTTCAGGTTACGGCGTCTGCGATTTGGAGGACCACAAAGTGGTAAGTCATAATTACGTGGCACTTTTATACTTTCCCAACTTTACCGTGTGTTTAAGCGAAGAAAAAGTCGGTTAACCATGTACGAGCGAACTTTGAAGGACGAACGTCACAAGATAAAAGTTAAAAACCGTCTGGTCCGTACGACGCGGTAAGGACTATGCTTCTGAGAAAGACCCCGTAATTCCCGTAGTCCCAATTCGAAATGCGCTCCTCCGGCTCGTAAAAGCCGGCATAAAATCGTCGCGTACGGTCGAGTGTGTCGGTTCGCCGAACAAAAGACCAAGTGACGTTACTGTAAACGCGAGTTATGAACGTGTTTGATGTGCATACGATATTGTAACGATCGAAGGTTGCTAAAGGGGTGAGTAAAGAATGGATTTAGGCGAACGGATTCGTTCCTCAAACCATCGTAAATTGTTTGTTTCTTCTTTCTTAAAATTAGCATAACTAGGAATGTGATACGATCATAAAAGCGACTCCTCTTACGCCAGTAAAGTCACCATATTTCTCACGAAAGTGTTCAGGGTAGAAATGCACTTTACGATAACGGCCCGTTGAAATTAGCGACATCTACTCTTCTACGATCTTCTGGTCTCGTGTAATTTTGTTTCAGGAATTTTACAGATAGTTGCAACTTCACAATTTAATCGAACAATAATTTGAATATGCTGCGAAAACGGAACTCGAACTTCATAAATAATTCCAAAATTATAGTTTGCATTTATAAATGGATAGACAGAGAGGAATGTCTCTTTCACGTTTTCATTCTTTTTACTTTCACTATATTTCTAGCACTGAATTTTTTTGCAGGCAAATTTAGCAGAAATCTGACTTAAGTTATTCTTGCGTAAATCTTATTATTAATTCTAGCACGTTTAAGCCGATACTGATAAAATACAAGCGTACCCGTTTTTTCAACCCTCCAATTCCTTTTTTTCGTCCGGGACGCGTCATCAGCGACCGTTTTTAAAATCGTCTCGATTTTTCATTGCCGCTACGTTTCCTTCGTGCGATTTCTGCGGCTTCCGCCTTCGAGACGCTAATGGGTGCGTACGAATATTTCATTCCCTGTAAGATGCCATTACGAAAGTATATAGGATACGCCATGGCTGTGTGTACGGCGGAGTCGCAGGTTAGAGGGGCGAGGGGATATTTAATGACGCGTGGCGATATTAAAATGGCATAAAAATGAGGTGTAATTTGTATCTGGCCTCAAAAGTTGCCCTCATCCCTCGCTCGTAGCCAGATTACACCCTGCTCTCTTTCTTCTCTCCTTCTCTCTCTCTCTCATTCGAGCTTTCGCTCGACGTTGTGTACTATTATTGTTATTAATATGAAAGGTCGCGGGCTCACTTAATACCTTGAGAAATCGTCGCATTTCCGTATCAACGGTTCCACCCTCGGTCGCGTCGACCGAAATAGGAATTTTACCGAAAGACGAGAAACAAGCTGGGGGTGGCGCAATTCTCTGAGAAAAATTCTTACAAACGTTATCGTTGCTACATGTGAACAATGATTAAAACGATAATTACGAGATGAAATACGAAAATCACGGGGTGATGATCGTATGAACCGCGACAGCAGTTTCCCAGAATATCTGTAGCACGTAAATCGTGTGGAACCTTGCGCGAATACCGAAGTTAACGTATATAGCTTAATGTCTTCTTCAATATAGAAGCATCACCGTCGTTCCCGGCCTATTCGGATTCTTCTTCTGCACGATCCGTCGAAATCCTTCCGCCCGAAAGGAGCCGCGGATAAAAATGTCATTTGAATATTTGGCGTACGTCCGCGACATCATTTATAACGCGTGACAATAAAGTCTCGAGCTGGTAGTAATCTTTATGGCGCGATACACGACGCGCGCGTACCGCCGTCCACCCTCCGACCGACTTCCATTCGCTTTTTCGAGGCGCAGTTACTGCTTTTACGATATGCTAAGCGCCGGCATCGTCGCCCTTTTCAAAAGATATCCGTGCTCTCATCGTCACGGGCGGAATATTTTCTGGCTGCTTAAACATCGGATTAACGATCTGCAATAACAAACAAACTATTTATGCAGCTATCCCTTCTCGGCATGGGCCCCAACTTCCGCCTCGTCCGGGATTAGATCAACGTTAACGACGTGTTACGATCGGCTATTTGGGTCATAATGCTGTGCGTCTATCGCGCATCATGTTTGTGCATTTACTATAATATATATTTTTTTAAAAGAAATTTATATCTGGGAAATACCGAATTTTAATTCGATATAATATTTTATATACATTGTATGATTTAATTAGAATTTTTTACATTATTACAAAATATTTATGATCTGTTATTATTTTATTACAATTATTATATGTGCAATTAGATTGCATTTTACACTAAATAAAAATTTTTGTGTTATTTTCTTCTAGAAAGTATCACATAGTCTTTAATTATAAAATTTTCACGATGTATATCGAGATGCTTCTTTCATGTCAAATAATAAAAGATCATTTTATAGCTATTTCGGTAAGATCCTAGTTCGCAGATTGGTGTGGTGAGCGTTCGCTTCCGGCGAACATCGCACGTCGTGGCGATTCATGGTCGACGATGGGGAAATAGTTCGGTAGACGTAAGTCGCGCGACGAGGGAAGGGGGTCCGGACGGTCACTTGGATTTGTGTGGTGTGAACGCGGGACGGACCAGTAAATCCACCCTTTCGTGGTCTCTTAGCGAACTCGGGTCATAGATCGTCCAAACTATCGTGAAACAACCCCCACCCTGCATCTACTGCGACCTCCGAACTACCCTTCGGGGTGCTTTGGCACCCTCGTAAGGAGCACGGTATCGCCCTCTCGTCCCGGAAGAAGCTCCGATTATGCGAATGGCTTTGGAAATTCACACTAAACTAAAGTGTCTCGCGTCGTGAGGGTTGCAATATCGGGAATCGCAAGTCAACAACTAATAACACCGAGTACCATATTTGTTAAGGTTGAAATGTAACAAAATTTTTATTTTTGCCTGAAAACTGATATCACCGATTAATAAATTCTTATTCTTAAATTTAAAGGATTCGAATAAGGCGAAACTTGGATATTATCGCGCGATTACCTTCGCACCATTCTTTCCACGAGGCGTTTCCGCTTTTCTTCTTTTTCTTGAATCGGCTATGATATAGAATACACCGTGGGCTTGAAAAGAAAAGCGGCGCTCGTTAGTTCCGTGAGAAATTAATTATTTGCCCGCCATCGCTACGGCCGCCCGAGTAATGGTGAAAAATGTCTGGATTGTGCGGGATTACATCACGTTGAGGGGGGGGGCGGAGGATGGCAGGAGATGAGTTGGGTAAGTGGGGGTGAGAACGGAGACCCGGAAAAAGAATAAGAAGGAATGTATCGGTGTGGCTCGTTACACTTAAATTGGAGGGAATGACTGAGTGGTCTCGTTATTCATCGCGAATAATATAGAAAAGGGCTTCCGACTTCGCGCTTCACCTGAGCAACGATTTCTGGCAGGATATCTGACACGGCTAGATCGCGGGAGAGCCTTTTCTCTTCGGGAGATGAATTGACGCGACCGTGTCCGACGCCATAATCAGGCATTGAAAACGTGTCGTCCCTTATTCGAGGTTTTGTCGAAAGCGATATTCAAAACTTGACGGAATATTCTTGATCATTAGCGAGGTATCTGTGTATGTACCTACGAAACATATGATACGCGTACTTAACACGAACTTAAATTGAAAAGGCTTTTGTTGCGTCGACACTTACTTTGTTATTTTTCTGTGTTTTTTTTTATTGCTACTTATATAAATAGTTACATGACAAAATTGATATTTTGATTGTGTTTCATTCGCTGGAAAAGAAAAGTTCATTATATGATATTGAATCTGTCAGGTAATCGAGACGAAATAAAACATTGACATTCTTATGCGTACTTCGCTACACGTAATTAATGCACCCCGAGGAATGGCGTTTCGCTAATTAGTTCGCTTTGTGCAAGAGTCGCGCCAGGACAAACAAAAAGACATCGAACCAAATTGTTCACAAATTGGACGGATGACATTACCGTCCTCTATTAAATGGCGTTTACCCAACTCGTTGGCGTGTCGGCCTTTAACCCTCTCGGCACGAGCAAAACCACCACCGGGGAGGCCGCCTGGCTTGGGTTGGCGTAGTTTGAGCTGCCCATAGAGGTGGTCGCTTCTCTAAGATCAAGTGCTTTCCAGTACCGCACTAAGCCAAACTCCTCCCGCTCTAACGTCCGTTCGTCCGGTCGGATCTGCCATCCAGGAAGGGGTGGATTGATAAACCAACCGCTCCCGTCCCTCTTGACCGGGCAAATTCTTGCGGACAGCCACTGGACTTCAGTGGATCTCAATACGCGATCTTGTTTTCGATATCTGATACCGACGTATGTCGGAAATGAAACAGATGTAAACGAGAATATTCGGAAATATTTCAAAATATGTGATAGTAAAACATACTCTGCTTCCTAATATTGCAGAAAAATATCTATTGAAGAATTCGATTAGAATACCACTTTACTTTAACCGTAATTACTGTCAATACATTTTTAACTACAATTTATTTACTTAAGCTTTATACATTTTTTTCTAATTCCGCAATATCATTTTACCCTAAATTTTGCTCTGTCTGCGTTGCACTTGTTTCTGTAAATAATTTATCGTCGAAAGAGCTAGAGCTCTTGGGATACGCAAGCATATTCTCAACACGTGATCCTACGATCACGCCACGAGGACGTCGACAAATTCCCACCCGAGTCTGTCCTCCGTAAGATGTCCCTTGGACCCGATCTACCGGGTGTCTCGTCGTCGTTGGCGCACGTAAGCCTGCACCTTTCGTGAGAACGACGTCGTGACGACGGACGACCCTCCGGCCGGCCGCGTGTCATTCTTCGGGGCGGTAGGCTCGCGTGTTTGTCTTGGTTGTTGCGCCTCGTCACGAAGGGGGTTGCGCGACGTCTTCACGACGTTGAGCACCCCCAGGGCGAAATACTCGAAGTCGAGGGGTAGTGGGTCAAGCGGCACCGGGGAAAGTCGGGTGATCCGGGGGTATTGTCGCCGGAAGTCTCCGTTGGTGAGCGCCGATGGTTGGGGTAATTGGATAGAGAAGATCGAGCACAACCCCGCTGTAGCACTTTGCCATGTCCCCTTGCGTCTCTCCCCTAACCCACGAGGATCTATGAACCATCCCCGCTGACTGGCGCTAGTTCTTCGACATCCGAAAACTATAAACCCATCGAGAAAGAGAGAGTCTGGTTATCTTCTGGGATGGTACGACAAGATGTCACGCGATTGGGACGAGACGTTAATCTCCCCCGGGATAAGATTCGATTACTGGACCACGTGGCCGGACGTAGCCTCCGCGTGTATATATAAAATAACAGCATTACTCAAGAGAAGATTGTTCTGATATGCCATGTTGTTAATGTGCGTAATTGAATACGAAGTAAAAGAAATTGCTCATTAAGTATGGTTGAATTAATAATTATATTTTTGGATCTGTAGAAATCTTTTATCAGAATATTTTGATGCGAATAAACTTGCTAGTACTTGTCATGATTAATTATATTTAAGGATTCAAATTAATAACTTTTAAATTGTACTATACTTATATATTTTCTAACGACAAGAATGTTCTTTATTTTTTCTGCGCCGTGTGCATTTTGGATATTTTCTTCAAAATATTTTTGAATTTAATAAAAACGTTGACTAAAATTTTGATCAGTTGTAACATGTCCTCAGTATTTTGGCTTAACTCAAATTAGCAACGGACCGAACTTTTGGCTGAATTACAAGGCTAGTCGGAAATATTAGGAGGGAAGATTGTAACGTATCCCGTGATTTTCAACGAATTGGCGCACCGATTGCACGAGTTGGCGTACTTTTGATTTATTCTAATTGCTATTTCGATAATGGGGGCCGGGTCAGCGCTTTCGCAGCTCTTGCATTCCCATTATCGGACTCGAACGCCCGAGAAATATAATCGCATTCGAGTTAAGGTAACGTCCGGCACGGAGCTTGCTAGTAATTATTAGCTAATTTGCCGTTAAATCTTCGCTGACCGCTAAATTATCGCCGAAGGATGAGTGCGAGGAAAGGATATATTTTAGCATCCTGACTACGCGCGTCCGTTTGAACGTGCGAATATATATTATAATGGAGTACTTCTTTTCACGAGCTACAGGTAAAAGATTTGCAATTTTTATTTTTAGTATCTCTAAAGTATCGTTTTCAGATTTTATGTAAAAAAGATAAAAATGCAATGCATAGTTAAGTTTTCGCGTACCGACTTAATGTAACGAGTGGCTGCTGCGGGATTGAATAGCCTTCTGATGGAA
This sequence comes from Aphaenogaster floridana, assembly GCA_003063835.1. Lineage (NCBI taxonomy): Eukaryota > Metazoa > Arthropoda > Insecta > Hymenoptera > Formicidae > Aphaenogaster > Aphaenogaster floridana. Next base: position 164,453 of record NJRP01000035.1, read on the forward strand.
ACGGTCCTTTGCGACAAATGAACCACAAACCGAGTGGTAACCAAAACCACTCGAGATCGTTGGTCCACGTTTGAACGTCATGTATTGTTTTGCGCGTCTCAGAAAACCACGGATCTGGAATTAGTCGGCCCCAAAAACCGCCGTTGCGAAGGTTCTCCCGTTAATAAGATTGGAACATGTGCTTCGGGGTGCATTATAGATTTTTGTTTAAATACAGTGTGTTCTGTGAAACTCGTTGAATTTACTTAATACTTATCAGTTTCTCCATAAATGTTTACAGACAGAATTACTTAACTTTATTATTCTGATATATCTATTTAAAGACTTGTCAATATTGAACATGAATTGAAACTTTGACAGAAAATCACTAATATAAAACATGCACTTAACAATTATTTTTTAGATCTTTTAATATGTTTGGACCACAAATTATTCAATAAAAAATTTTGATCACATTATTAATAGTGGAAATAATTAGGATGATCAAGTTATTGAATTGATTCATTCTGTATGTTACATGCTCACGTGGAAATTTATGAACCTCGATATTTCAACAGAACTTCAAAAATGTTTTTTCATCAATCATTGTTTCTAAGTAACAATGAACCATAACCTACTACATCGAATCTATCATGACAGCCCGCTATTCTTGGGGTGACAGGCAGGGTATACACAGACGCGGTGAAAGAAGAAAGAGCAAGCGTATCTGAATGGCTCCCAAGAGTGCCAAGTTCGAATCCCATTACCGGACTCGCGCCCGTTAAATAGGTCTCGCATCGTCAACCGGAAAATATACACATCGCCCCCGAGTTGTCCTCGGGAAGGAGGAGAAACACGTCTTATACCCCATGCGACGGAAATCGATGTGGGTCCATTGGGAGGACCGAGCTGAAATTTTCGTGTCTTCATTGTTTATTGCATACGAGATGCTCTCGAACGCCGTCACATAAATTTTGAAAAGAAAACACGTTTCACGGCATGAGACGTGGGTTAGGGAAATGGCAGTGACAGAATTCCCCAAATAGAATTAAGCCACATTTTACGTATATCCCATTATTTATATTTTTATCGTACGCTTCTCTTCATTTTTATAATATCGCAATTAATGTTTTAATATTTTCCATTATTATTCATGATTCACTACACATTATCACGACAGCTTCCCTAACGCACAAAGAGGTCGTCGCCCGTCGTCGAAACGTTCCCCTCCGGCATTTCAGTCACCTTACGTCTTCCTTTCTCTTTTTGCAGTTTTTTTTCCTCTGCCCCCATCGTTCGTTCGTACACCGCTCCATTCTCGAGCCGTTACGAACGAAACGAAAATAAAATGTAAGTGGAAATTTATTGCCACAGGCGATAGGAGACGTTTCCGTACTTTTAAATATTTTATAAACTTTCTTCTTCTTCTTGCCTCTTTTCCTCCGCGCGTCTCGTGGTTCCCAAGAGCGCCTGGAGAGCATCGGTGACGATAGAAGGAAAGAAACGAAACGTTCTCAGGAACGGAGCGAAGCTTCATCCCGGTGTCGATTTTTTTGTATCTCCCGGCAGGAATATTTATCGTAGTGCTAGGAAGTGAAAATGTTTACTTTGTAAAGTATATAATATGGATTTCATTGATGGCCAGTTGTACTGTTAACTTCGTACACGATATTGCAAGTAGAAAGCTAACAGATGGAAAGCAGTCTACGTAATTATAATTTTTTTCCACGTATGAAAGAGATTTTATACGATTTGAGCTCCTAACTATTGTTGAACCAGAGTGCAATACGGTGCAATGGTGATCATCTGTGCAGGCGCTAGTACACGGAAAAAAAATGATGTATCAACAGCATTAAGTCTAATTGGAAATAATTTTGTTAATTCAATAACATTATTAATGAAACAAATACGTATGATTTTATTTTAATAAAATTGTTATTGAATTAACAAGATTATTTCCAATTAGACTTAATGCTGTTGATACAACATCATTGTTTTTTCTGTGTACCTTATCTCTGTCTCAATCATCTTTTTAATAACATATAAAGATAATACAATATTATTTTTGCAACAAGCGATCAATACCGTTTGATCACTTCCTGCGAGTGAATCTGGCAACGAGGATAGGCACTTCCTGTCGAAATCAATAATTGACAGGCATAAAGAATTTGTCGTGCTCCCCTATCCCGTATACTGACATCCGCCATTATTCGGCAACACGCAAGCGAACGACAGAATAACGTCGTAAGGGCCTGTCGAAGTCGTGAATATTTGATGTGAACCTATCAGCTCCTCTCAATACGGTTACGCGAAAATTGACAGCTCCCTCTTGAACGCTCGAGCCTCTTCTCCGTCTCTTTGACAGGAACATAAGCGTTCCTGATGAATATTCCTCGAGAGGCGGATGACGATGGAACGGTGTAGATAAGTAATAAGTTCTTTCCTTATCGTTCTCCCAAACTAATAAGTCCCCTTGTCTGCTCGAGTTCCATCAAACGTTCTGAATTATTTAGATCAACGCGGATCCTCCACGCGATCTGCTCTTAAGAAAATCTACTCGAAGCTTTCTTCTTTTTACGGTTTCATGTGTGTTATTTAATTTGTAAATTCATAAATCTAGTTTCAGTGAAAGATCATCTTCCGATAGCCCTCTTTGGCATATATGGCATTACAGATTGCTTTCTTGTCTTACGATTAATATAATGAAAATATCCTTTATCCAAGTTTTAAAATTTCAAAGTCAAGTATTTCAGGTTTTGCCTTGTTGCGCTTAGATTGCGCTGATTAATTTATTTGCAATAATCAATTCATTCTTTACGCTGTACTGCCCGGTAAAAAGAAGCAGAAGATCGTAGAAACGAAAGAGAAGAGAAGCGTACGTCGCGAGATCATGCACCGCACGAAACCGCTGCAAATGGAGACGGTGAATTACGAGACTTCGCGTTAACCTCCCGGCATCCTCTCGCACGAAAACGCGCCGTTACGGGGCGGAGGAGAGGTGGAAGGCGGGCAGATTACTTTTCGATAAGGAATAATTAAAAATTTTCTCGTTTAAAGTAGCTAATTCCATTTCTGGCGACGCCCACGGAGGTAATGGGCGGCCGGAAGTGGCCCGGCATGCCGGAAAAAATAACCGCTAAAATACTTGGTAGATAAAGAAGATAAAGTCGCTGGCTGGCTGGCAGTAATTTATATCGGCGTGTGATTCCGGAGTGAGACGCGAGGAGAAATATTTCAGGGCGGTACACCCTCCAGATAGCGGTAATTAAAAATTACGGGGCGGGAGAGGGGGAGTGCGGGTGCCGCTGGTAGGGAAGCGGGAAAATAAGAATATATTGATTGCACGGGATGAATCATCCCCTGTGTGGAGAGAATCCAATCTCTCTCCTATTATATCTTAAGAAGCTATATGTAACGACAGCGTGTTATTCTTTCTCTGACGTTTTAGAGTTAAAAGATATTTCAAACTTCGCGTTATATATAAAATTATGGTAAAGAAATATACGTATTATAAATATCAAAACAATAGTATATCTGCTGATTAGAGAATAAGACATTTATCTTTAGATTATAAGTATTCTTGTGATTAGATTTCTCACATAAAAATTATATTATAATTGTGGTCGATAGGATCATCTGTATTACGTTATATTCATACTCGGGTACATCGCGGCACAGTCGTTGAGTCGGCACAAAACGCAGTAGCCGCATTGACGTCCTCTCTATTGGTGCCACGTGCTTCCGGTCGATCCGTCGAAAGTTTCGGTCAACCTGGAACTCGAACAAGGATCATAAATCCCGGCAGTGGAGACTAATGTAGTGGTAATAGAGTATAAATGGGGGTCACAACCCGAGGTCAGCCCGTCTTACACCCCTAAACTGTCGTCCGCCACCTTCGCCCTCGTGCGAGGACCGGCCGAGACCTTAAACTCGCATAACACCCACCTACCATTATTTCGAAATGACTTATCGGGACTCCATGCTCTGAGTATGCCGATTCCGGAATCAGTTTCTCCTAGAAACGGTGTAACTTTAACAGGAAATGCCATTCTCGAATTTACATGAGAACGTTTTGTAAAGTTTTAAGGTGAATTATATATATGTGATATCGAAATTGCTTAAAAATATATCTTGAAAAATAATATCCACTTCTGTTATTACCCAAGTTAAGATATGCTAATCACATTGCTTTATTAAAGTATTAAAGTTAAAAAATAGGTGTATCTTCATTTTTCAAGGAAAAAAGATTGTTGATGAAAAATATTTTTATTAAGAAAATATATGTTTTATAGTTTCATTAAAAATATTTTACACGGTTGGGAATACGGATGCACCGTGCAGTGCTGCCGTCTTGTGAAGCTGTAACGTACTAAAGAGCCGCAGGACAAAACTTTTTCCGCTCATTTATGCGGCACGCTCACCCGTCGCATTTCTTCAGCATTTATCAATGACAAGATACATAACACTTTTAGCTTCTTTTAGCCAATTAATATACAGACATTATGTTGCTAATTTATTTCTCCGCAGTTCCATAAATCATTTTTTCACACGCGTTTTGGTTATCGCTTTAAATCTTGCGCATGTCTTTGTTTTAAAGTTCAGCAAAGCAACGGGAAGAAATACAACACATATTTCTGTAACGTCATGTATATATCTTTAACGTCATAAATGTATCTATACATGGCGATGGCTCGATGTTACTTCTAAAAAGTAACATTGTGTGTCGTATGCTTTTGCGGTCGAGCGATCGCGGTCACATCGTTCAAGTTACGGACCTCTGGTTCCCGTAGGTGCCGCGCATGAAACTCTTTTCCCAAAAGTTGTTTCAAAGTTCACGGCACAATGGACACGGCGCATTATATATCCCCCTTCGCTATTTCTCTCCGCTTGACGGTAGATACACACCGCGGTACAAGGGAAAGGCGTCCGCGTGTTGCGGGGTGTATACCTAGCGTAGTGCTGACCAATGTTCGCCCGAAGATACGGTTGACGGGTCCGGGTCCGGCCTTCACGTCACCTCCACTTCAACGGTCTCCCGCGCCCTTTCTCGTGAGCCGCCGCTCTTCTCGGTCCGCATTCAATTTCAACACCTACGTCCGCAACCTGACCCAGCGCGCTGAACAATCGCCGAACCCATTCGCAACTTGAGACAAATGAAAACTTTGCGCGACGCCGAAACACTTCTGTCACTGTTGGAGGTGCCACGGGAGCCGTTTGAGAATCGACGCACGCGACTTACGTGTAACGGTAGATACGTGGCTAGGTTTATTTCGTAATAAACTCGACAAGCGACAGATAGCAACTGACGGATGTCAGATGTTGTCAGGAAAAAGTGTAAAAGAGATTTATGTTTTATTTTTATTAACTAATAGAACATAGAGGCTGCTTTTTCCACATTGCGTATTAAATAGAATATAATTTATTAAACAATAGTTGAATCTTATCTTCGCCAGTGGATAATAAAATATATAAAATTCATTAATTTCGACCAAACTGGCAATCTTTATTTCATTGGTTAGCACAACGTTTCAACCGAGATTCCGGTCCTTATCAAGTGCATACAATTCATTTGGATATTGACATAGAACACTTCAATAAATTATGACATTGTGACAGCAATTAATCAGAATCAAAGAACTAAAATTGTAAAAAGTTTGGTCGAAATTAATGAATTTTATATATAATTTATTAATCTATGATTAAGTGGCCAAGGGGAACGTTCAAAGTAAGGATGTTAAAAATAATAAAAATATACAATATACTTATATATATATATATATTCCGATTATAATTTCATAAAGAATATATAAAAAAAGATTTTGGCACGGAAGCTTATTTCTGGCAAATGGTCGCAGATCGATATCTAGATTTATTTGACAGCTTTATTTGCATTGCATTCTCGCTCGATAGCTTCTAACGCCTCGAAAGGGTCGAAGGAAGACGCTTGGATTGTCGTGAAAATAATTGCACGGTGTTCGGCGATGGTAACCCTTCTCTTTACTTTTCTTTATCTTAATGAAACTCCATAAATAAAGAGCCTAATGTCACGAAAACAGCCGCCTGGGGGAGAAAAAAACCACGCCGCGGTGAATCGTCGGTAATCGAGAAAAGCGATGCTAAATTATTAATTTTTTGTAGATTTATCGATATAAGAATAAAATAAACCTTCATATGTATATTTAATTTTAAAGTTTGTTACGTATTTATCAGTATTTTAAATAGAGACATTAGAATTGTAACAAGTAATATAATGCATTCTCGTGACAATATGACGTAAATTAAAAAATTCTAATTTTATATTATATTTCAAAAAATTACTTTGGAAAAGCAGCTTTTTAAAATATTACACTAGTAACTGATGGTTCACTAAAAGTGAAATATTGACTTTGCTAGAGTAATTATTTAAAAAAGAAGGTTGAGTACACGCCTGCTGGAACAACAGCGATAAGGATGCATAGTGTCGTAAAATAATTTTTTCAAACGAATCCGGGACACTTTTGCTATCGAGGTTTACGGGAAGGTTTATCCCCCGAGGCGAGTACGTTTTGACAAGGTTGGGGCTTTAGAAAAAGGGTTGATGTGCAATAAAGGGGAGATGCTTACATCTGTAAAAAAAGAAAACGCCAATAATTCATTGACAACAATCTCATTGGAGGGGGATAATGGGGCGCCGTTTTCTCAGAGGAGGCAGCTCCCGCGCGTTTCCGCTTGATTAAGAATTAGGCTTAAAAAATAATTATTTTTAATTTGTGACCACGATAAGGGCTTTATTGTTCTATCTTGTATATGGCCCGCTGCGGGGACGATAAGAGCAAGCGCGGAATTGATCTTCGCGTTAATCCCATTAGTTCCGTTAATATACCCATTCTTAATACTTCATAATTACATTCAAAGTTGTGTTTGACAATGTTCTACGGTAGGAGATACCTATATCTTGATATTTTATTATAAAATTTGCTTGTGTGTGTAGTTCTGAAAAATGCGATAACTTCTTTTTATTAATTATTATGAATATAATACTTTTACTACTCAACCAGTGTTGTTTGTACTCTTGTAAGGGATTGATACATGATAAAAATAAAATACATAATATTAATGTATAGTGTGCTTCAAGAAATTAAAATCAGTCGATAACGTATACAATGGTAGCGTTTCTCAAAGCACTAATTGTAAATTATCATTTTCCTATGAGACAAGTTATATATATTTCGAATTCTTTTTAGCGTTAGTCTCGTGCCTGTTAAAAATGTCGCATAAACAAAGACAAAGATAGCGTAAAAACGACGTCGAGCATCGAGAGACGAAAGGGATAAGCAAGTTAATGAGAGACAGAGGTACGCGATGGTAAAGGCAGAACGAAAGCTGGACGTCGAGCCCTTCTCGGCGGCACGGTTAATATTACGGAAGAGCCCTTTGGCAGCCTAGACAGCGACACCCCTCGACAATATACTCCATGACGAGATGTGGGTCCCATTAATTTTTTTAAGCATTATAAATATTTAAGCGAGCCATTTTTCATAGGTAAAGCGAAACGGTCTTCTTCAACGAATCCTTTTTTTTATTCGGACCGACGACGAAATTCACGATACCCTTTTCGTGGCTGACGCAATTTTGAATTGTTACACGGAAAAAAAAGAATGGTTGTGCCAACCAGATTCTGGTTGGCTCGCATAGAAATCTGTTTGTGTCAACCAGATTTCTGTGTGAGCCAACCAGAATCTGGTTGTCACAACCATTCTTTTTTTTCCGTGTAACGATAATGTAGGGATTTACGACTCGTATTGCGATTACATATAACTTTACAACAAAAGTTATTATTAAAATAAGACAAAGCAATTGATCGTATATGAATTATATTATGCGAAATATAAAAAAGTATTAAGTATAATTAAAGAAACTTTGTTCACAAAGGTAGATATAATATATAATAATGAATCATTACTAATTACTTTCTACGAGAAAAATGTGTAAATAAATTAGAAATTATAAAAAAAATGCAATGAACATATTCTTGATTTTAATACATTTGAGATAAATTTTTATATATAAGTGAATAACAGAAGAATACGTAACAAAGAATGATAATATAACATACAGACTATAAAAATATAAGATAGGTATAGATAGTATTAATAATGGAAGTATATACATATTGTTGAATGAATCGGCCTTCGTTCTTCGTAATTGCACGCGACATGTCGGCAAGTTACACTTGCGAGGCGACCGTTACCTTTCGGTGACACAGTTCACGATGAATAAACTGTCGACGCGTTGAAGCGCGTGCGGAAACTTGCTCCTTAGATAAATGAGCGAGAAGAGAAGAGGAGGACGGAGGGTGGAGCGCAACCGCGCGACCAAAGAAAGGCGGCGTTCGCGCCGCTACGTGCGCGCGAGCGAACGCGCTATCGCGCTATTGAAACGACAAGTGAAATATACGAAATAAATCTTGCAAGACCCTATTCAGCGGAGACAATACGGCGTCCAGTCTATGGACGCTGTCGAGGGTAGGCGCACCGTATTGTGCAACGTCGGGGAGGTAGACGAACGTGAACTCACGGACCGACTCTCGCTCTCACCCCCTTTGCCTAGCACTTCGCCTTTCCTTCTCTGCCTCCTCTTTCCGAGCAAGCTGAACACCCAGCCTTTTGCCCTGACCACCCCAAACCTCGTTCCCTCGGCCACCCCCGCATACCCTCTTTGCTCTCACCCCCTCGATAGCTCTCTTGGCCCCACCGAAGCTCCCTGCATCTGTCTTTCTCTTTCTCTCTCTCTCTCTCTCTCTGTTCGTCTGTTTCGCAACGTCCATCTTTCGTTCTCTGCCTCTCTCCTTGGCAGCTTCCGCCTGTTTCGCTTCGATCCACGAAACGGCAAGTCGCGAGTCGGTGTCGTTGGGTAAATACCGGTGGCGTGTGGGCGATCTTTGGACGGGGTGGTCGTAAAGAATGGTCGTATTCAGAGTCCGCAGCACTTCTGCTCTACCCTTCCCAATCCACCCCCTCACGTCCAGTGCCGCCCGTCCTACCATCAACCTACCTACCTACCCTGTTCGTCGGCGCGGCCGAAGCGACACCACAGTGCAAAGTTTCTGAAGCGAGACAAGCCGCAATATAATGCCACCCTTGGTACACGGTCGCACCTCACCCTCCGTCCAATAGCGATCCTAGATACACCCTTTCTTCGGCCGAGTGCCCAGCTGATATTCTCTACCGTATCACTGATCACGATCGCCGATGTCTTTAAAGGCGTTGTATCGTTACGTTGAATAAGATGAAATTCAGTAGTACTGGATATATTATATTGGATATACGTTATTGAATACATCTCATTGAGTAGTACATCGGGATTTACTACAATAGAAAATAAAATTTGGATTTCACGATTACTCTAAGCATACACTATCTAATTTAGTATTATAATTTAATTACAATATATATTTATGAATTAAATTTTACTTCTTTTGTAATTAAATTTTTATTTTATATTTTTTTATGCATCTCTAAATATACTGCAATAATTGGAGAAGGTGCCGAAAATCCGAAACGTCGAACCATACACCCGATGATTTCTGCATTCTGCGTTTCACCGACCCCATTGAATGCCATCGTGAATCTGCAAGTGGCACATCGGCGCTGTGATGCCACTTACTGTCGTCGTTTCGTGGACGATCCCGTGCGTTCGATAACGGCGCGACTCGACGGACTCCGGCGCGATGGTTAATATTGATTTACGCGTAAGGCTCGCCGGCCTAATCCGGCCGGGCCATAAACAGATCAAGTCCAGACTAAATCCGGCGCAAATTGTTACTAATTCGCATCTTAATAATGACCACGTCAGAGGCGTCACCGTATCTCAGAACGTGGCAAATTAGCCGCGATGACAAATGACAGTCGGCCGTGCACGTGCGCCCGCGGCAACCCTCTCCAGGCTCGTCGTCGTGGTGGTCATACGTGCCGGTCAGGGCTAGTCGTTGCGCGAGTGCACGTGTGGACGATGCGCCCGTGTACACGTGCACGCGACGCCGACTGCGTGTGGGTGGACGGGTGGACGGTGGCGGTCGGGTTACATACGAATCCGCTGGACATACCGCAACCGAGCTAGCGCGATACGGCGCCTATTCAACATGTGCAACCGTCAACGTGCGCAGATACAATCAATCAAATCAATTAATGATTCGATTGTCCGATCGCGCCGCGACACGTGCGCCTCATCCTGAGTTATAGCAGGCGACACGATAGTTCTCTGCCCGGAGAATCCTTTTGCGATGGAGGAGATTGGGGCTGTTACGCTTTCCTTTTTCTTTCAAGTATTTTATAAGGATGATTAATTAGTCGAATAACAAAGGGCACTTTGCGTTAAATAATTGACATATTTGTTCAGTTTTGTAAATCCAATTCTACTTTTTGCAAAAAGAATGCATAAAGTGGTGCAATTAATAATGAAAATATTCCTAGAAGCATTTGTATAAAAAGCGATTGTTACATAATTTTAATACTAATTTCCTTTTTATATTACAAAATAATAAAATGTTGTTCTTAGGAAAAGGCCAGAACCAATAATCGGTTGAATGAACGAACTCTCCGTTTGGAAGAGGCGTCCGCGTATATTAAAAATGGATCTGATGTCGTTGTTCGATAGCCGGGATGAATCGAAGCACAAATCGGATTTGGCTTGGGGTCGGGAGAGCTTTTAATAAAAACCTCGTGCCACAAGCGGGAAATCCGATAGAGCCGAAGTACGCGCAAATATTTTCTCTTCCTCTTCTCGGGGCCGGAACGCGCCGAGAGCACCGTCGACACATCAAATCGAGTGTGTATCGGTGCTGCAGCGTGCGGTAATATCCTTTGATAACCAATTTGTGCATCCTGCAAGCTTTGCACGATCACCGTTTCGCTCGATCTACCGGGTGGATCTTTCCGTTCTGCTCGTGTAACGAGATTTATCGATGTGTCTCTATAAATTCATAACGCGATGTGGCGTATCGTAATACCATTTTGCCTTTGCATCTTGCATCTCTGTTAAGGGCACATCTGATCGCTTTATCACATGGACTTGCGCAATCATGCGTTACAATGTTTTTATCTTGTTACGTTTTCCATATGTAAATTACACGCGTGCTGCGCGTTTGTTGTAATAAAATTGACATATTGTGAATTATTTCGTGACAACAATATCGGCACTCTCACGTTTGAGTAGAGAGTTGCTTGTTCTCAAAATGTTTCAAATGTATTGTTGTTTTTAAATGTATGCCTCTGTGTAATGGTCAAAGTATCGCATTGATTAATCCCATTTTACGCTACGTACAATACGCATGTCTATAAAAAATGCTTTTGCAAATCACGACGAAGTGGTAGGAGTCGGCGCGAGCACCCGTTACTCGATACGGCGACGCGGCCGGCAATATGTGTATCAATTTGCGGCGTAAAAGGTTGCACTTGATGTATTTTTATTTATCGCCTCTCCGCGGACGATATGTCGACCGTATACGGTCTCCCCAATCGTACGCGCATCCATGTACATACGCCGCTCTCCGCGCCTACGGTCCGTTCACCACCCTGTTCGTTTGCCACCCGGCGAGCACGTTAAATCGTATTACTCAGATAAATTGCGACGCACGGATTTCCGCGGACCTTTTTCGCGACGTACGCGAGCGATGGAATTGTCTCATACGTATACGGTAATTTCGTAAATGCACGGCTGCGAGAGTCGGCCGTCCCTTTGGCCGGGATGTAGGAAGGACTTTTCGCCGGCTGGCGATAATACAAGGCCGGTAAAGCCGATTTCGCAGCCGTCCACCGCCGATCGTGCATTGTTCCGGCCGTCATTATTCTTCCATCTCGGTTATGAAAACGGTTCGCATCAAAATAGGTTGACGCATTCTGCGCTGAAATCGTCTAATTTTTTATTAAACGACATGGAATGACAATAATTACGCTTTTTTGTTACGTAGGCATCATTATTGTTATGTACGACAGTCGAATACAGATTAGGTTGTTTTGTGAGGATCATAAGATGAAACTAATTTAAAGGTTTTCTAGCTAAAAAGTTCTATATTAGAAAAAAGAAGTCTTTTGAAGAACGTTAGATATTATTATTATTATATATAATCAATTATTATTTTTAATAATTGAACTGTTTCTTAAGTATAAAAGGTTGTGCTTTTTGAGATCTTTATTCATTAATTTAACAAGCCATTATTCATTAATATTTATATGAACGCAATTTATAATAATAATCTTTGTCTGTGCTTCACGTAATTCAACTCGTTATGATAAAGTTCTTTGAATTGCGATAATATTACGGTGGAATTTCCATCTCTCATTTTTATCTCGATCATCGACGGCACGTCGAGATCCGCGATGCAATCAAGCGGGAGCAAAGAAATGGCAGAAAAACATCCGTGCCGCATTTTAAATCAAAGAGCTTTCCTCATTAACGATTTTCTCTGATTTCTTTCGAAGCTGGGATGAAATCACGGCGCACCGATAGCGCTCGATTAAACCACCGCGCGTGATGGTAAATCGCAAGGGTCGCGCGCGACCTTTTTCTCTCTTTCCGTCTCTTTCTTTCTCTCTTTTTCTCTCCTTAAAGTTATAAAACCGGAGCGTGCGTTCGCGTTCTTGCGAATCGCAGAGAGCGGCCCGGGAATCGAATTTTGCTCCGTCATATTTCCACGGTGGAATGCGTCCTGCACTCACTGCGCCGCGTACGTTTATAGCCCGCGGCTGAGTTGCAAACTCTCCCGCTAACTATGTGCCGGGAGAGCCGTCAATCGGATCCGCCAACACGCGTATCACTTACATGCAAATCCCGAGCTAAAATCCCGCGCGTTTCGATGATCGTGCAAACGGTCGGGGTGAAGCACAGGAGGAGGAGGAGGAAGAGCAGCGGCAGCAGCAGCAGCAGCAAAAGGCGGGGTGGCGACGCGGAGAGGATAGAGGCAATGCCGCGGACGCAGGAGAGAGGGACCGAGCGAGAGGCGCGATGTATTAATTACCAGTATTGATGTCCATTTGCAGTGAATTGATGTGTGGTCAGTGTTGCATCACGCGCAGGGGTTGAGCGGCCGAAACACACCGTGTGCGGCCACCCCACGCACTCTCTCCCTCTCCCTCCTCTCCGCGGAGGGAGAGAGAGAGAGATGAGCCCGCATTGAAACCAGGACGAGAGTCAGATGGCTAAACAGGGTTGGCTGTGTACAGGCTGACCGCGCGTCTCGCGTCGATCGCACGTATCGATATATGCATTTCTCGATCCGCGCCGATCCCGGCGTCACGCCGCTCCTGATTTTGCGTGTCCCATTCAGGATGGAGCGTTGCTTGAAATCAAAGGTCTCGGCTATTGTGCTGTATCTTGACATCGCGCATACGAACGTGCGCTCGGGGAAGATAGTAATGCGCGTAGGTCACGTTGCAGGAAACGTAGCGGTTACTGACGTGCATCGTAATCTCTGTTCTTTGTTATGACTCCGTGCGGAAGTGCGGACTATCATAGATCTGATATAACGGAATAAGAAGTAATTAAGACTGATAATCAAATCGCTTTACGATTTAAGTGTTTTAACTTATAATTTCTAATGTGTCATTTCATTGTAACTAACAAAGGCCCAGTTCCACAATCTCCAGTTATCTTAACCGACCGGTTATTCCATTGGAATTGACCAATCGCATTTGTCGTTAAGCAGAATTAACAAATGCGATTGGTCAATTCCAATGGAATAACCGGCCGATTAAGTTAACTGGAGATTGTGGAACTGGGCCTAAGTAACATTTTGTATATTTTTCTCCTAATTGATAACAAAGTAATAGAGAACAGGTCGTAACATTGACGTTACTCCAATTGGTCAGGTTGTGGAAAGCGACAGTGAAAGCTGCGGTGCGTCGCGTGTCGCGCGGAAAACGCGTTCAAATAGCGATGTAGTAAACGCTCCGTCGTCCTTCCATCGTGCAAACTTTGCGAAATTGTCGGGCATCCTTCTGTACGGCTACGAGTTGAGTAGTAAGAACGGATGTGCACTAAACAAACGATGACGACGAGGATGTTAACAACGCCGGCGTCACGCGAGAGAGTCCCACGAGACTCTTCCAAGACGATCGTCGGCGCGGCGCTTCACGGCGACGCAGAATCGGTCGTTAAGATTTATGGCCGGCCTGGCATGGTCCCCGGTCTTTAGCCGCTTATTAGCATGCGGTATATCACGGCGACCGGACCGGTCCGGGGTCCGCGACAATAATTAGATAGATACGGGACATAGACGACAGCGGGTATGGGACGTAGGCGACGCCGCCGGGTTAGGTGGGCATCCAGGGAGTGAAACGGAGAAAGGGTCGACGGAAGGAGAGAGAGTCCGTAGAGCGGTGTAAAGGGATGGAGGGAGACAGCGGGGAGAGACGGTGAGAGAGGAAGAGGGTGAGGGTGGCGGCCTGGAAACAGCCGCAACGGTGCGTCGTATGCAAATGATGACGTCACACAATACCACCCTCCGCGACGAGGGCTATAGACAATGCGTCCGCATAGATAGATCTCGTTCTACTACTGTACCCTGAGCAGCGCTACACGTCGCGGCTACCTCCGTGCTCCGGGTTTCTGGCCGATTCGTAACTCCCCCCCCCAGATGTCGGAGAAACCGGCTGCGCGTCGCAACGAGATCATTACGGTGAATCCTGACGTTGGCCTTTCGTCATATTATCACGGCAGTCTCTTTAATGATCCCCCGAGTTTCTTTTTGGATATCGTATTATCGCTGCAGCGCGTTGTGAATAGAACAGAATAGTGGAGAGATTTGAATCGAATCGCGAAACAAGATGACGTTCCGTTCAATTTTTGCTAAGGAACTCCTATATTGATCGAAAAATTCGTAGATGACGGAAACGTAGAGAGATTGAAACGTTTGGAATATGGACGTACCCGAATACACGTTCATGAAATTATAATCTTTAGTGGCACGATTCAAAATATTCGTTATCATTTCCACATTATCGAGTTCTTAAATTCCACTTATTCATCTAATTCAGTTGCAATGGCGAACGAACGAGTCTCGCGTTCCAGATGGTCGGATATCCGAATTCTCACGTTGCAAGCAATAACGCGGGTTGATGCAGCTTTAGGGATACATCCCCATGCCACTGGTCCCTGGTGCGGTGTCGGTGAATTCAACGGAATTTCGATGAAACGCCTGGGCGGAAAATCAGGGCCGGTCCAGGGGATAGACGGAGATCTTACCGCAATGACGTGCGGTCGAATCGACCCGGACGAAATGACGGATCCTGCGAGTGACATTCGATATCACGGCGGTAGCACGGCCGGTGAAACGGCGAATACGAGGTACCGGACGTTTCAAGCGTTCCGTCTATCGGACTGACGCTGAAATCCGAATTAATCGCGGCTTCCTGTATATCGCCCTCGGTTTGCGGTCGGCGCCGTGAGCTGTCTCGTTTCAACCGTCGTCTCGTTATTTTTCTTCGACTTACGTTGTCTTTCTATGTGCTTTGATATTCATTTCATTCGTCAATCCGTTCGCCTTCTCTCTTCCGACCTTAATATATATTTTTTTCAAAAAAGAATGATTAAGAAATGTGGCAAGAACTTTGGAGGATGAATGATTTTTTTCGTAGAATTGTTTTAACAACAATGATTTTCCGGAATTAAAAAATATGTTAAGCAGAATGAAGATTGATATATATAATGAGTACTAAAACGTGATAATAATATATATTGAAATTTAATAATTTATATAAAAACATCGATTTTTCTTGCTCAATTATAAACTTAATCTATAGTTTGAAAAATGTGAATCCTTTTATTTATGATAATTAATTTAAAGTTTTAAGCATTGATATTAGAGCGTAATGTAAATCGCATACACATTTAGGTATATCGTTACCGAATATCTAATAACAGGAATTGATACTGAATATGAGCGCATGTCGATTAGTCTAATGACAGCAGTGCATTGACTTTGAACGGATTCATTGCGTTCAAGTATCACATGTCTTGACCAGAAGCCATAGTTTACAAGTCTCTCCGCTTCCTCCACCTCCCCCGCTATATTAATTGCGGACAGATTCCCCCGGTGTGTGGGCGCACGAAGCGGATCGCGACATTACACGGGGCAATAATCAATGATCAGGCTAATTGAGTGGGATTGATCGCATCGATGATAACGATACGAGCGCGGTAGGTTGCATCGTACGCCAGATATACGCGCATTAGTATCGGATCATGATGCATGCCCCTTTAGTCCGCACGTCATTTGGCAAAGTTATTACTGCCTCCTCGATGACACGATCTGTTTCGCAGAGACATAGCTACGCGCAGTTGGCGGCCATTGTACCTCAAATTTCACTCAATTTTACAAAAAAAGTACCAGATTAAGTGCTATACGTAGACAGTGAAACATAATTTTTATTTGATTCTAGAAAATGGAAGTGAAGCATATTTAAAAATTTTTATGATATTTATAAATTGATACAAATATTTAATTAATTTTTGCTCTATCTCTATATACATTTTTTTTTTAATAAAGAAAAATTAAATTTTAAGATTTCTCCTATCGATAATCGCATTCCTAGTCGTCATATAACTTTGATACACAAAAAGAAATTTATAATATAATTTAAATAAAAAATGATCTAATTTTAATGATAAAATTTATACTGAGAAAATGGAGTAATAAAAATAACAGCGCGAAACAAGTATAGCTGCTGTGTAAGGATTGGCGAGCGTTGTTCTGTAGAATCGTACCGGAAGGAGCGGGAAATGAAGCTGATGTCACTCGAGCAGTTTATTCCCCGGCGAAAGACGAGCCGTCAAGCACTTACAAAGGAGATCGGTAGCGAAGGTATTCTCAGATCTTGTCAGGTCGCCATGACTGAACGCGTAACGACTGCGCACAATCAAAGGTAAAACAATACCGCGTGACAGAACAGTAGGAAATCTCGGGAGATGCGCGTATATGCGCGCGTAAAGATCGCCGGTAACCGATATCCACTTGCCGCACAGGTGATCCAGCGGCCGCGGAATTACGGACTGCCAGGCTTGTATTTTCCGTTGCCTCGCGCGCGATTTTTTATCCTTGCCTTACCGGATCTCGCTTTACCGTACGTCACATCCTGAGGACTCATATTGCACTCGAGATCGATTCCTGACGCGGGAATCGCGCTTGGTTAATTTTTATCTTGCTGCTTATTGGTTCGTACGGCATACGAGTAGAAACTACTATACAATCGCTTTTTGTATCGATAAAACGTACCATTGAGAAAACTCAATTCATTTTGGTAAAATAAGCTTTGATCACGCATTTATATTTTGGAATGAACGAATTCCAACAATAGTTACATAATCAATTGCTGATATCGATTTAATAGAGATTTTACTCATTATTTTATACATCTCAATTTTCTGTTCTACACTTTCTGTTATGATTTTACGTTGACAATTTAGCGTTTCGATTACGCAGGATTGATCCATCTCGTTACATGAATAAACGACGAATCATTATTGGTACCACGGATAGGTTTCCAATGTCTAATCGATTGATAGCTACTGTCACCGGTTACCGCAGCGAATTAATGTTCGGTCAGTCGTACGCGAACGAATGATGATTGTGAAAACGATTCTTCGTTTAATCAATAGTCAAGGGAAGCGAAATTATTATTCTTTTTAAGCAATACATTAATTTTACAATGGTAGATACACAATTAATATTTGAAAATTACTATATGAGATGAAAATAAAAACTAAAAGTAATGTCAAGTTTAGATTTTTTGTTCTTATCGTTTTTCTATTTGATATATTTAGACTCAATTATTGTATGATAAGCATAGGTTACAAATTCTATTTTTCAATGGTGTTTAATGAAATTAAGATATTAAATGGAAACGTAATAAAAATTCGACATCACGCGCAATAATCGCATCTTGGTAACATTATGACAAATAAGTATGGATTATTTCTTCATGATTGTTCGCGCAATGCCGAGCAAACGGTGATAAATCCATTAGGGGACTAATCGCGACCCACGGGCTCGCGTCGTCGACGCATCCTCGAAGGACCTCGGGATGCAATCCGATGCACCCCGACGCAAATACAGCCCGGCAGGGCCGCGCACCAAAGTCGGAGTCGGAGGTCCGTGCGTGCACGAGAGCGCGGTAGCCGGCAGATAATGACGCGATATTATGCATAGGATATTCGGCGCACATCCGCGGGCGTATTCTCCGCGTTGATTTATCGTTGTCTTCATTATTAGGAATGCACGTACGCCGCTCGGCCATTATGCAAGCGGGGTCCCCGGTCCGAGAGAGACCTGACGGACGGTCCAGCCTCGGACTCGGCTACAATACAATGTCCGCATATACGGGCGGCATATACGAGAGGGAGCATTGAGACACACACCTACGTCGGGCCAGATATAGATAGACAATTAGCTACCGTCACCGTCTATAATTCTGGTAGATTAGTAGCCTCGGCGTCCTGCAGGAATACAGTCCTCCGCGCCGCGATCCTCTCGTCGTCCACGTCTCGTTGTCCCCGTGAAGCCTAGGTCATACGCCGTAGATTGGAATCTTGATGCATGTTGATCCCGCGGCCGGCAGATCCGGGTGCGCCCCCGTATAATGGCGGAACCAAGAGAAAAAAAGGATTGATTTGAGCGAGCGCCCGACTGAAATCTAGCTCGCTGCGTCTATCGGCACGGATGATTAATTTATGATGACCGATAACATGCCACGGTCAGTAATCATCCTTCTTGTGACGTTATCTCGTATGCGAATGCAAGGCCCGGTTGCAAGGAATATCGCTGCAGTGTCCTGTACGGATGGAAGTTTAAATAAATTTATTGTATGTTTGATAATGCGATTTCCATTAAGTTTAAAAGTCTTAGATTTTGTAGTATCATCGTGCATCAAGAGTTTTGTTACAGAATGATCGAAAATCGTTAAAGAAGAAGATTCTTGTAGCTTTCTGACGTTTCTCAGATCTTGGGAGGTACGCGACAGCAAAATCGAACTCCACGTCCCTTCCATTTTCCGTCTCATTCTGTGCCCTCCTTTGTTCCGGCAGGAGAAGGAAAGAAGGGACGCGGCATCCGTTGGGGAGCTGCGGGAACGTGGACAGTGATAAAATATTCAGGAACGCGCGGCGGTAATATTTCACGTAGGAAATCGGTCGGTTGATTTTTATAATACTGGTCAAATATAGCTAGGGGAGAGAACGCTGGTCGAGTACGTCGGGGGATCACCCGGCGCCCCTTACGCCCCCGCGCCTCTACCGTCGCACAAAGGACCGTGGCATAACAAATAGATGTATAAAGGGTCAATAAAGGCCGACGTAGAAGGAGGACGAAGGAGATGGTGGACGAGGTGGAGAGTCTCCCGAGGCACCGTCGGGGAATAAATCTGAGCCCGTTTTCGCCCTTGGCCGCGCAGCGGGACGCTAAAAATCAAGGGTTGACGCGACGTAGAGAGGGCTCGGTAGAAGTCGCCCCCTCGGCGACGAGTTGTTTGTCGATAGTCGAAACAGGATCCGCGTAAATTGTTTTGTCCTTGCAGCTATTGATGTGTTAATGATAAGTTGAATATATATAGTCTCTTTGGATCAGATTTAATTTGAAAAATTAAGCTTTGAATTAAGTCAATATTTGAATAAATTTTAAAAAATTTTTATTCTACCTTATTATATTTCTAAATTTTTATTTTTCTATTTCAGTTTTTTTTCGCATAATATTAATCAGTAAAATTTACTTTTTTTTGTAAAAGTACTGGAATATTTGGTGGAATAAAACACTTTTTCGGTTCTTTTTAAAAATAATAATTAAAAGATATCATAGACGTCTAGATGCACACAAGCTATTTTATAGATAGATTGCAACAACGTTGCTGTTATCATATTTTATGAAATATGTTGGGAGTATAATGCTGGGAGGCGGCATTAGTTAAAATATCTCTGTTTATTTGATAGTTACGTGGAATAATTCACGATTCAGCTGCTTTAACAGCAAAAATTTTGCTTTAACAGCAAAAATCTTTATTTAGATTTACGATATTCTCTTTAAAGGCGACCGCGTTCTCCATCCGCGGTGCTGCATTTTTCAATTGCATTGGTTTTCCAGGTCGCACGAGAGTAAAGAAATATCCGCGCTATCTATCCAGCCAGCGCCTATCTATCTATCCATCTTTGTTTGTTACTACGCGGACCGTGTAAAGTCTGGAACGCCACCCCTCGCGAGTCGAGTCCTCTGGGACTCGCCTTCCCCTCGCGTCCTACCCCGCCATCCAATCTCGATGCCGGGACAAAATCTGCGGGCGTACATCACGTTTATGGACCGCCAGAGGTGCCGCGTCCCGACGTGTCTATAAAGCCCGCCACCTCCGGGTCATTTTACGTCCTTTAAAGCGGAGTTTCCATATTTCTCGTAGTCGTATCCGTATCGCGAAATTGGTCTTCCGGGGTCTCCGAACGGGCGGGGGTGACCCTTCACCACCCAACCGCTCGTTCCCGAGTTCTCAACACCCCCGTGTGACCGGAGAGGAGGAGACTTTCGCCCCTGCGAAAAAGCGAAAAGTCGACGCGGAAACGCGTCCCCTCCCCCTCGTTCCGTTCGACCCTTCACCAATAAAACCATCCGACGATAGCGCATTGACTCGATAAAAAGGCACTTCGTGGCTATCGCTGCCAACGGCTAACTCGCCCGGGGATGGAGAAATATACGTCTTGTTAGGCCAGACCTCGTATCAAGGCGCGTAAAGCGCTTTGATTTCGTTATTACGACGAATAGAAGATTTGTCTGGAGCGAGAAGTTTTTAGTAGAGTGCGTTTTACTTTAGGGCATCCTGTCTGGCAAGATGTTCATGCGCGACGAGGTTTGCCGAATAAAAAAATACATTTTCCTTCTTAGGTTATGATATTTTCCTAATAACGATATGAAATTACACGTTTAATATATTTTAGTTTATATTACTTTGCTTATAATTGAAAAGAAGTAATTGCGAAGGAATTGCGAACGTTAAGATAGAGAGTCTTGATGAAATTTCAAAATATTAAAACTATTAAATGTAATTACAAACGAAGTGTCTGCTTTTTCTTAAAATGTATATCGCGAGGATCTAATATTACCCCTTCTAACAGTCGATTGGAACTTTGGCGGTGTTCACGACCCGTTGGATTATCGGTGCTCGTAAAGCTGCGAGACGCCCGGCGGAGCCCGCGAGCGTCGATCTAACATTTATAAACGGCCGTTAGGCGGGTCCTGCAGGATATCCGCGTATCCTCGGAGGCAGTCGGCGAGGCCGCGGTTGGTACCGAAGGGCGCGATGCGAACGAGCGGGCGGTCGGGGCCAGGTCCACTTCAGCCTCGAACTCCACCCCGAAATCTCATCGGCCCAAATGGCGCATCAACATCTATTATTAACCGGGTTCAGAATATTAACGATACAGTTACCGTATTCCAGAAGCTAAATTAGCGGAGATTATTACGAGTGGGCTCTCGCGGTACCATCCCTCCCCCTATCCCACCCCCTCTTCCACCCCATTCCGCTTCGTGTCTCTCTCTCTCTCTGTCTCTCTCCCTCTCACTTTCTCTCTCATACTTTCTCTTTGCCAATTTGTTGTCTTCGTCTGCGCACCGAGTGCAGATCGCGTGCGTACCCGACGGGACAGACCCGCGCTCTCCCTTTCCCCCGCCCTCCTCTGGTGTTTTTACGAAGACCGCGCCATTAATTTTAATATTATTGCATATTGCTCTTCAAATTGCCGGAAAGCGCGTATGACGACCGCGGCGCCGCTGATCGTGTGACGCATTGCCCGCCGCGCCGCCCAATCCATCTTGATTTTTCGTCATGCCGGTATCCGTTCGTAAACGCGTCATCGATTCTCTCTATATGAAGCGTTGACAATAATGTAGCATCTGTAATGAAATTAATATCGTAGTTCTGCCAAAGAGTATTTTTAGCTGTTATTCTGAACTGTTGCTGGCTAATGTATCTGTATATATTTATTTGAATTATTTAAATTATTTATTTGAATTATAGGATCTGTTGAGAGAGAATTTTTTTTCGAAGTGTCCTTTATAATTTTTTATTGATAGCTTAATATTTATCAGCGTTAGTGTGTACCATTCGTTTTATATTAATTGATTACATTAAAGCAGCTTTTTGATATTAAATAAGAATTTGTTAATACTATTGAAAAATTGTTTTGATGTATGAAGAAACTTATGGGAAAGTGAAATCATAATTCTTTCTTTTTCGAACACTAAATTGCTCCACGTCGTACTTTGACGTTATTACGTGACACATCCCAGAGGAGATCGCGGCGCAAGGTATAGAGAAGGATTAGGGCGAGTGTGTGTGTATGTAAAAACGGGATGTGGAAGGAAAGGGCACCATGAAGTCAGGGATGAAAAAACGTAGGATGGAAGTGAAGCCTTTTGATTGACTGTTTGAACGATTTGTGCTCGGCCGGCTACGCCGTCGGGTTGGCATTGATTATTGCTTATTGAATTTGTATGCCGGGGAGAGATGCTCTGTTAGGGGTTGTCAAAGTCATCGTGAAGGGTGGATGCGCGCGCGCGTGAAGCGTTTCCGTTTTCATACGCGTTATCTACGTAGGAAGGCACGGTTTAGTTCCCTCTATTAACCAACGACCGAAAGGTCTAATTGTTTGTCAGTTTTGTACGGAAACGAAAGAAAAAAGAACGGATACAGGAATAATAAGTACAAATTTCTATCTAAATGAAAATAAGAATTGTCACACTTTTGAAAGGATGATGTTCTATTTTGGACTTTTGGACGATACCTATTCTATTTTGTACATCTGCTTCAGAAAAATAGAATATTTTCTCTCAAATTCCTCATAAGCGTCTGCGATTCAGGGAATGCTTTACCTTGTCATCTGCGATCTATTTAATCGGAAAAGACACGTTACGCGGGACATGCATTATGAAAATTTTAATTTCGTCGAAATCTTTCGGATAAATTTCTTCATCCATAATCATAATTACGACTGTCACGTTTACTTATATCGCGGCCATGGACGTCACCGTTCGCATGGTTGAATTTCGCATAGGTATAATTCGGCTGGTACTCTCGAGAGATTCAGCGTGGCGCGCAGCGAGAAATATTTTGTCAGACTAAAGAGGTAACGGGTGGCTTCATCTCCTCTCTCTTTCTTTCGCCTCTCGTCGTTCGCCCGATCTCTCTCTTTCTCTTTACCGTCGCACTTCCCAGCTCGTTTATGCTTACGCGCATCGTCCGGCGAGCACCACACGTCGACCCGCGACGTAGCCCTGAATTATTGAACGACGTGGGGATCAACCGCGGATCTCCGAACGGGTCTCCGCATCGTGAGCCGCCGTCTCTCGAGCTTTAACCGAGCGGAATACCAGAATCGAAGAGGTTTTGCGGCCGCGAATAACGTCACTCGCGCGAACGAGCGGTAATCCGGGACACGCGCGCTTTTTCGGCCTCCCCGGAGGCGGCCGAGCATCATTAAACCGTAATTACGGCAACCGCAGAATCGGCTACTCGAATCGGCCGTGCTCGCTCGTGACATGTAAATAAAATGTATCGCAAATGTTACGCGCATTCGATCGATCAAAAATTGACGTTCAACAATAACGAAGAGTATTTAAATCGTGTTTCTCGAGTTGAAGCGAAATATCGCGATAAATTTTACATCACTCTCTGCCTATTCAGTAATCATAAAACTTCTTTTCGATACAATTATAGTTGTACTGATGTGCAAAAGTGGCGAAGCTCGCGCACAATAGCCTCGGGATTGGTCGCTTACCCTCGGCGTCGCTTTCTTCATCACCGTGATTTGCCGACGAGAAAGAACCGCGACGCGGTCGCCGTTGAAATCCAAGTGTGCACACGTCTGAGGACCTCCTCCGGGGTCCGGTAATAGAGAGAGACACACGGGTCGTGCGCAAATTAACCCGGGTAATGAAAACACAATGAAATTATAATAAACCAATTGCCAGGTTGATTCGCAGTCCGGGAAGGAGGCCATTCAATAATAAAACACGTACCTGCCCACCGCGCCCGTGCTCGCGCGAGCGCACCAGAGTGGGTTCTTCTTGTGCGGAAAAGGGGTGAGGGGAGGACGCAGGGCGGCGAGGGCGGACGGCGCCGTTCGTGTGGGCATCGCCGTCCGGCCGCGCGTGTACGTACCTGCAAGAGAATTAATTTCTCGAGAGCCTTTATGCTCGCTGACTGACCAAACTACTACGGGGCACTACGCTCCCTCCACGCACGTGGGAAATACATGTGTGCATCTCGGCCGTTCGCGCGGGCGCATTAAGGCGAATCTACACGATATACTTTTCGATGACCACCGAGTGGATGTCTCATCAAGCGGAAAAACGGACGATTCGTATGCGAAGCGCATTTTTACAGAAGAAACATACGAAGAACAACTGAAGTCTCTTGTTTCCTTCTTACTTTCTTGCGCCTCGTGCGCCACGATTTCATTATAAATTCATCAAGACTTATAGAGATCGGAGCTTTATCAGTATTATAGATTCCTATCATTCGCAATGAAACATTAGTAATAAGACTGTATTGATCATGTAGGTTGAATTATCCACAGTGTAGATTTGCCTTTACACGCACTCACACCTCGCGAGGAAACGTTCACGACGGTGCGGTGTTGCGAAAATACTGGCGTCGACCAGATATAGAACGTACGTACCACCACCGACGGCAGATTATTACAACGAGCGAAATTTCAAAATACACTTATGGCAAGTGTGCGCCAGGGGAACCGTATAACACAATGATCAAACACGACCGGCCGTAGAGGGCTGCCCGGTACGCTCAACATTGGACAGGCACTCGCGCTTCGTCGGCATTGCATCGAAATACATTAATATCACGACGTTCGTTAATATTAATTTCTTTGTTAGTGCCGCGGCTTGGTGTGCAGCCTGGCGATTTTGAAGAGGAGCTCTGCATCGCGAGAGAGGAATACGAAATTCGCCTACACAGCGAGACGCAACGATTGACTCACAGTCACTGCGCGCGGGACGTTGATTGTTTGAAATGGAAAAATGCAATCTTTATTTTTGTTTGGAGAAAGGCAAAATGTCGGAGCGTACCTTCGCGTATCTAAATTTCTAATTTAACAAAGGGCCAGAGAATCCGATTATAAACCGTAAAGAGGAGCTAAATACTTTTCTAGCGCGGAAATATTCTGACCAGCAACTTCGTCCACAGTATTCACTTTGGGAACGATACTCTTGGCGCGGCCAATAAAGTTATGCAGCGACCATTCGGGGGTAGGCCGTCTATGTTCTTTACGCTTACGATTATTTTTATTCCCGACAATCCTTTGCCCATTTCGAAGATCGTTAGCCGACGATTCTTGCGTAGGGGTGCCGTGACCCACACAGTACGCACACATAAGCCTTTTTGGTCGGAGTAGATATGGCCGGGTAGGGTAGGTAGGTAGGTCATGGGGATGAGTCTCGAATTGCCGATGTCGGAATTTCTCTACGGCGAATTGTATTCGTTTGCGTGTGCACTAACAGGAAAGAAGACGTGTACCGGGGGAGTGGGTGGGTCGCGGAAAGGTCGGGGAAGGAGATCTTTGTTGCGGTCGGACGTGGTCAGAAACGTAGACGCGCGGGCGGAGAATATGTTTTCGCAAATGTAGGTGCGGTTCTCGAGCCGCCCCTTATGAAATTATTTCGATCCTCCGACGGGGGAGGTATGGGATAGCGAGGTCAAGCGGGGATGACGGCGGAAAGCGAGCCACGGTGAACACGTTGGGAAAATAGCAGCGCGGCTGCAAGAATTATTAGAAAAATTAATTATTTTCCCGGTCTCTTAATTAATTTTACAATTGCTCTTTCCTCTTTCTCTCTGCCTCCTCTGTCCTTTTTCTGTCCGCGGATGTCGGTCGCGGAAACAAGTAAGAAAGACAGAGAGAGAGAGAGGGGGGAGGGGTGAAGAGAAAGGAGAAAAAAAGAGAGAACTAGGAATAAGAGCTTTCTCGGTTATCTTGGTTTGATTCGTTCTCATTTCTACGTTCATAGGTGTTTGAATAAGTAGCTTTCGAGTAAGGTTTTCAAATTATCTAATAATATAATTTTACAGAAATAATTTTACAGAAATATTCTGACGTGTATCGAATTCCCGACCTTTCATTTTTTTACGACAAGTTTTTTCTTTCGAGCCGTGCTTCTTCGGAACCCCCGTATAATTTCGCACGATATATCCGGAGATTGGAATTAAGCGCGCTGCACGTGAACGTACGCAAGAATACGCGCAATGTATCCTTGGAAAATCTCGACTTCCGCTCGAACGAGAGGGAAAAGGGTACTCCGCGAGACAGCGCATCTTTTTCCCTCCTCCCCTTCACCTCCCCTTACCACGCTCTTCCCTCTCGCTTTCTGGATTTTTTGCCGGTCTGGCCACGTCTCAATTATAGAAAGCCTTGCTTCGGCTGCCACGGACGAATTCCAATTAGTCGCCGGGTGGCCCGTGTCGCGGGGACCCCGTATGGGGTTTCCCGGATTCTGTACGAGTTCCTTTCATGGAACGACTCGTTCATTTGCCTTTCGTCCATACCTTCTCCACCTCCTCTACCTCCTGCTCCTCTTCCATCGCTCGTCCATCTCTTTCCCCCTCCCTCCGCCACCGCCTCCGCCATCGCCTCGCCACCGGCACCGCCGAAAGTCTCTCTATCCCTATTTGCTTCTCTTTTCATCTGACCAAACCCCGAACCTGGAGAGCCTTCTGTCGGGGACCGGACGGCTGGATTAGCAGGGCGTCAAAGCCAGCTACGGAGTTGACTCAAAGTGGGTGCGAGAACTAAATACACTCCTCCTGTCGTCCGGCTCGAATACATATATAAACCGCGCTCCTTTTCTCACTGCTCCGAAGACACGGCGACGCGGAATAGTTCTGTATCCGCGAATTCTTTCGAAATTGCTTCGAGGGCTGACGCCGGTTTTATATCCCGTACGTTCCACTGCGGCATTAAAGGGAGAGGAGGGGAAAACTGTGGGTATTGTTCCGTCTGATATGGCGTTATTAAATTTTTCTTTAAGCGGGAAACGGTCTCGCATAAATGCGATGGACTAATGCACTTGGCTCCCGTATTCAATGAAGGGACTAGGTAGTCATGAATCCTCCGTGAAATGGCTTTATATTGCGTTTTATT
Organism: Aphaenogaster floridana; assembly: GCA_003063835.1. NCBI lineage: Eukaryota > Metazoa > Arthropoda > Insecta > Hymenoptera > Formicidae > Aphaenogaster > Aphaenogaster floridana. The sequence continues at coordinate 191,591 of NJRP01000035.1, forward strand.
TTTAAAAGTCATGGTATATGGACAAAGGAAATTTATATATGATGTTGCGCATTCAATGTATTAAATCTCAAAAGATTACCTCTGCCGATCTCTGGAAGTGTTGATTGATAATGTCATTTTAAAAATTTAATTATTACTGTATTTAATATAAAATCTACTATGGCACAATATTTGATGTACAATTTTTACTGATAAATAATAACATACATGTATAATACATTTTTGATTTACTTATAAGCACATAGCGACATTATATAATAATATCACGAGAATTTATGGAGGGTCGGTGGAAGAAGGACCGTCACGCTAGGATCTCTCGGTAAGCAGCATCGATTTCGTTTGCTTAGCTCGTAGCCAGGCCCGGACCTTATCTATCGTTTATGGGGGTGATTCAGTCCGGATTCTGCCTTCCCGCGTGCTCGCCGTAGGGGACGATAGTTCGCGGAGCGCTTCACGGGTGGATGAGTCGACCTTTAATATGCCGTTTGAATCGGAGCTTTATACAACGTTACGACGGGAGATAGCTCCCGGCCTGACGTGTTTGCATTTGAGCGAGCCAGGGAGTATTGGATGCATATGTTAATCAGCAATATGGCGCGGGATAGATATTACCCAGTGCCATCGTGGAAGGCCATCCCGGGGTAAAGCGCCCACGCCGACCCTCCCGCCCTCCTCGCCGACAACTCTCGTGACGACTGTATCCTAGAATTCGCGTAATCCATCGGCGGTACCATCGCTCCTCCACGTTTCTAGGATTTCTAATTTCGCAGCCGTGATACAGTTCGTGGAACTTTATCGCCGGGCTCATACCGGAAATTCGCTGGGTTATCATCGTGATTAAATTCGGCCCGACACTCTCTGTCGGAACAGTTGGCGAGAATGCGAATATTGATACAGAGAGAATTCTTGATACAACAATATTTGGCGTCGTAGGGCTTAGCAGTCTTCTTTTTTCCATTTTAAATTTGCATGCTACGTGCATGTTACATATCATTATACATATAGAATAATATATTTACGAAACTCTCTCTTACATAGTTTCTCTATTATTATATAATTTTCTAGAATGGTGTGGGAAGGGGAAAATTTGCCATTATTACATATTCACAGACTAAAATATATGGAAATATTTTATAATATATTGAATATTATATCGTATACGGAAGATCTGCGTTTGATTTGTATCGTCGTCCTTTACATATCCTCGTTCGGAGTTTTTTTTAAGAAAAAGAGATAATCTTTATTTTATCCAAACTTGAAATTTTTATCCTAAGTTTACGTCGGGGTTTCCACTGATTTTCCAATGATAACAGATTTTCCAATGATAACAGAACGGTTGTGCGGTACCGCGAAACCGAAAACGCGAAACAAGACGAGTCGCGATTTCGCGGCCAAGGATTATCCCCGGAGTCTGTCGTCTGTCGGCACTTATCCCGACCTAAAAGGCCAGGTAATCCTTTGCCGTCTGACGAATTTATCGGAAACCTCTGGAGAGGAATGGGGGACGCCAAAGATTTGCTTTTCCGATTGAACCTCACCGCATGCGCAAGGAAGCGGGGAGTAAAATTGTGCGGGAAGGGTAGAGCGACTTTTAACGCCCGAGCGATCAAAGTCGAAGACGTTCGTAATCAGCAAAGGATGTTCCCTTATGGATTCCTTGTTCGATTGAATTTGAAGTCATCAGTCGTCTGCGCGACTCGCGACGGTGCGACAGATAGGGGAAAAGCAAAATTGGCATTATCGTTTTATCTCGACTGTGAATTTAGTTTTATGCCCTATAAAGCAATTAACAGAGATTTTTATAATTAATTAGAATAGATATTAAGTGAACATATTCAATATTTTGATCAACATTTGAATTATAATGCAAATACATTTTATGCAATATATTGAAAAATGTTACTATTATTCAAAAATTTAATTATGAATGTATTTTATTTATATTCTGATTAATATTGCTTATCGGAATTTATGCAAAGTATTTTTCTTCCGATTTAATATTGTCCTTTTATTTGGCTAATGTTGCCTTGCCTACTCTATTGACTATGGTATATTATCTCTTTATGTTTCGGCACAGACGTGACCTTTTCTTTAACCTTCTCCTGCGTTGTATCCGCTCCATTTGTTCGACACTCGACATTTTCTTATATCGAAAAAGTATTGTCTGTATTATTAAAAAGAATCTCAGGGAAACTAATTGAAGTACAGTAGTACTGAAAGTTTTTCCATTTTTAAAAATGTATTTTTCTTACAAAATATTTATATAATACAAAACATTGGTATATGCATTTCTTATATTATTAGCAACTGTACGACATTGATGAAAAGTGAAAACGAGTAGATTTATTACAAAGGTTTAAAGAGATGATCTTTTGGATCTTTTTCTTAAATATTTTCCAAGTTTTGCATTTGCATTTATTTCGTGTTATAAATTTAACGGTAAATTCCCGTCAATCTATCGTGTTAAGACGTTGCAGATCATTAAGTCAAACAGGGGCCCGATCGTTCGGTCAACAAACCCCCCACCTGATCCTGCGGGGCGGATAGTCCTGACCGCGAAATCGCACGGCACGTCGAGGAAGGTCGACCCCGGGAAAGAGATATCGGTTCAAGGGATTCGGCGGGACGCATCCCTTTTATCCCGCCCAATCGTTCGCGATACATCGGGGCTCGGTATACAAGCGCACAAATCTCTGGGCCGGTTACCCTCGGCACGGGTGATTTAGCGGGTTTTCCGAGGGCTTCGAGGGCCACGATGCGGCTGGCAAACTCTTTTATATCAATCGCGGATTGACCGGGGGAGTCCATTGAACGCGGTCGCTTCCGGAGAAAGAAAGAAGAAAAAAAACTATCCGCGCGTGGTGCGACCCTCCGCGAAAGTGTGAACCGCAATTTGCTCCCCTTGCACGGCAGATTCGCAGATACGTACAATTGGCACTGACATTACGCACTGGCTCAAATTACGCGTGTTATTTCAAATGGGTAGCGAAAGTAGATATGGGCGTGATACTTCTGCAGTTTATATCAATTCAAGTAGCGCGCGAGAAGAATTTCTGAGCGCGAGATATACATTTCGCGAGATTAGCGATAATAACGAGATACTACCAATGTTTCTACTAAGCTATATTATTTTTTATGCCATGATATTTACGATAAATATATACACTCTACAGAAATATATACACTCTTAAAAATATCGGTGTGATTTTGATACTAATGGTGTGGATTTTAACATCAATTATACTGACACCATATACTTAATATCATTTAATAAGACACTTATAGCTAGATATATAAAATTAAATATCTTGAAAGAAAAAAATACTGAAAATAATTACTTTTTTAAAAAATTTAATTTAAGAATTATACAGCATTTTAAAAAAATATGATATCGAGGAACAATATACATTTTGTTAATCACTCCAAGTTTACGAGTTCACAGGAATATGATCTTTTCCATGTAGATGCATAAAATGACTGTTGCGTAAATGCCACACCAATTCTTTAGTATTAAAATTTTCTTTCTTGCATATGTTACAAAAATATCCTGCCATGTTTACTATTCAATAATTACATTAAAAAGACGAGCACGTACTTCACGTATTTTCGGAGTAAGACTAGCATAATCGACATCAATGCCATAGAATATCATCTGCACAAATTTCCAGAATACTTCTAGTGATTATCGAATGTAGTCTTTTCTTCGCCAGTAAATGAGAAACAACAAGATAATTATTTGATTTGACCTGACTGGCCAGATATATTTAAAAATATAGCACTACGTTTCGACCGTAAGTTTCGGTCCTTTTCAAGTGCGATGGTACATAGTTAAAGTTAACACGCGCTAGGATCTATGGTATATGTCCAGATATATCATCTGAAAGGCAATGACAATTTTTGAACTGATAAAAAAGAGCGTTAAGTAAGATGGAATGATAGAGAAACAGTAAAAACTTACAGTAATTATGCGTCGTGTGAATATAACGTCGTGTGAATATAGCATGGATAATAAGACTTAATACGTCTATCGTCGTCGAGGTATGATGTACGATTAACAGTGATAAAATTTCAAAATGATAAAAACAATAAATGTCTATTGACAATAAATGCTTCTAGTGATTCTTCGTATTTGCAACCAGAAACGTAATGAGCCTTAAATAGGGTGTCAAAAGCACTAATACTTGACGTGTGAGCAGAGCATGGCAGAAACTTTCCATTAAAAACCACATAAAAATTACTGATTGCTTGTTGATTAGAACCGACTGCTAATAGAAATGGCTGCAAACTGATTTTTATAAGTTCTTGTTTGGATGGCAGTGAAAGAGCAATCTAAAATATAAGATGTATGCAACGTAGAATATATGCACAAACACATGTCTGCAAGATTACAGTAGATACCATTAAATGCTGAACAATAACAAATAAGTAATTATTAATTTTTTTGCAACCTGATGAAACGATATAAGACGTGATATTGCTACATCTATAGTTGCATGGTTTGGCTTCTTTTTCCCTTTAGCTGTTGGTGGTAGAAGATGCACAAGTAAAAACAATGTTTGTATAGTTCTGTCCCATACTGCCAATAAACATACACATTGTGTTTCGTCACATCAATAAAGATCAACATTAAAAGTTTGTAAGTCTGCATTATCAAACACTTACATGCAATATCTTTACTCTGGTTTTTTATTATAGTCTCAGATACTTGTACTACTCTACTTTCAAATTCTTGCCAGTTTTCAATTAATTGGGATGAATGTTCTGGCATTAGAGCTTCAAAATCTTTTTGTATCTAAAAAAATAATAAGTAAACAACTTGTATTGCTTTTATTTTATTCTAAATTAAAATAAAAAAGGCTTACCAAACCTGGCGTATCTAGAAATCGTGGAAATTCAATGAATATACTTTTGGAGAGTTTTGGATCCAGTATTATAGTACGTCGATATTTTAATAATTGTCTCATCTTGAATTCAATGTCAACCAATTGTGTCGTTGGAGATGCATTTTTTAACCATTCGACAATTTCCTTTTCTTCATTTTCATTTATTTGACTGTAAGGAACTCTCGGATTTTCAGGGCTACTATTAGCTAAAAAAGCTGTTTCCGCTTGTATATTGGCTTTTTTTGGAACATTATCAGAATTTGATACTCTATCCACTGTACGAAGGCGCCAGGACAAATAATCGCTTCTATCATTAGGATTGTTGACCAGCTCCTGTGCGTGTGTGTGTGTATGTATGTAGACAAAAATAATCCATATTTTTTGCAAGCAAAATCTTATACATAAAGTACTTACACATTTACAGTACTTACGGTCTGCTTTTGCAGTCTGTAATTTAGGAAAATTTTGCAGAACCCCTTTACATATAAAATTTTTACGATTTCATCCGGGGTTTTTCTGAAAACAAAAGGAAAAAAATAAAGTTTCAATTGTATGATACACCAGAAAGATGCATGAGAGAGATTATTTACCTATGCTGTTCTTGAATGTGTCTAACAATGAATCTAAGCATAGCTCGGCGAAATTCAGGTTTGAGAGTATCACTTTCTTCATATTCTTGTATTAGATTACGTCCAGCTGCAGTTTTGTTCAAAGCTTTGTTAACTACCTGTATTAAAATATTATATGTGGTGTCATCAAAACACAACTACACATGTATTAATTTTTATGACTTAAATTAAAGCAAACTAATATTATTGCTAATTAACAAGCTGTCTATAAAAGTACTTTTTTGTGATCTTGACTCAGCAGAAAAACATCCTCTTTAGCAGTTTTGAGATACTGCTTAACAGGCGATATACAAATGTTAATGTCGTTACAAGCAAATGATGTACTGGCAAACAATGAATCTATTGCTGCTGTTGAATACGCCACGGATGATGATCCTAATGCATTATCAAAATTTTTGGAAACATTATATTTTTTGAATATATACAATTATATATTGGTGTGTTTATAATGAGCTTACCTGCAGCAGCTGAAGTTTCTTTGCAAATATTCAAAATAAAGCTATCTGATTGCTTTTCCAATATGTACTCTAGCAGATCCTCAGTCCCTATTTCAGTCTCATCTGAATCCTGAAATTTTATTTCTTCATCTCCCACTTCTGCCATAAATCTGTTACGCACTAGTAAAGCAAAATAATTTTTTTTTAAATGATTTGTTAGCATCTTTAAAATAAATGTCACGAAATAAAATGTACTGGCCGAAAAGAGCAGATACTGATTATTAAGCAGTGGAACACAGTGTACGGATAACAAACGAATATAGTATGTATATGATGAATCTGGATATCAGTGAACTTCACTGTTGCAAATCAAAGAAATGAGATGTTCCTTTATTTGTAATTAAGTCTTTTAAATCTAAAAAAAAACACATTTGGTCTGTGAACTGAGTGTATATATATAGACGAGATTCAAATAGCAGAAACCTTTTGGAATCATCCTAAACATATCTTGAAAAATGTCTCAAGATACTCTCTAAGAATATTTAGGATACCCCCAGGATGTCATGCTATTTGCTGATGTAAAATTCTTCGCATAAGGTGGGTGGAATGAGTAATCTTAAGAATCTCTCTTCAAAAGAAAAAATATGAACAGAAGTAATAATATATATGATCGACACAACTGGCTAATAAAATATTTATTTTAATGTACTACGTTTCGGCCATGGGTTTTGGCCCTTTTCAAGTACAGAGTTGATAAATTTCCTTTATAATGGTGACATGTGTCCAAGCAACGCCATTAGTCTAAAATTTTTACACAAAAAGAAATTTTCACAAAAAAAGGGTGGAGCGCAATAATAAATTAAAACTCATAAAAGTAATATCTATTACTTTAATATCCCCGCATATAAAAGTAATATCTATCTTATGTGTAAATCATATATATAAAGTGTCATATACTAACTTGAAAAAGGAGAAATTTACAAAGTAAAATCTTTCGCATTGAAAAGCACGTCTATATCATAACTTGGTGAACATTAAACTATACATTTTACTTAAACCACTATATCGTACATAGGTTAAATCTATGTGTCCAAAAACAATGCAAGCCAATAAGGTGAAAACAATGATTAAGTCGCGTTAATAGCTCTATCATATGCTACAGTCAAATT
>NJRP01000035.1:209825-222312 GCA_003063835.1 Aphaenogaster floridana
TGAGAATAAGTTTGGGGCGATAAAATTTACGTCCCTGTAATGTTATAGAGCTGATTTTCTATTCATTCTCTATGTGATTATCATTTTTTAATGAGAATAAGTTTGGGGCGATAAAATTGGGAATTTTTAGAAAAAGGGAGATTGTGTGTGTGTTGTGTGTGTGTATGTGTGTCTGTGTTTTGAAGATGTAATAAAGCACGTAGAGGGGGAGAGAGAGAGTGAGAGAAAGAGGCGAAGCTTTTGAGCCCGCGCGAAGCGCGGGCTCAAAAGCTAGTATAAAATATATATTAATGTTCTATGATTATTTCTTCTTCGTATACGCCCGATAATGAGCATCGTTTCCTTTTGCTTCTCTAATTCATCGTTTCTCTCTGCATGGCAGCGTGACAATTAGTCTATAGCTAATTATTTATAATTAGATGGTGACTAGCTGCGTTCATTAGCATCATTTCGAACTGCTGGCAATCACAGTTGGTACCAGAAATGATGGGCATCTTTTTAAGACAGAAATTATGATTTTTACAGTCTTACAATTCTCTTTTTCTCTTTCAGTTAAGATTTTATTCGAGATACTCTCACGAGTATAGTTCAGTGAGAATAAAAATCGTTATATTTCAACTCGGTTTCAACTCGTGCAAATAAGATAATTATACTTTAGAAAATATTTTAGACAGTATAAGTGTAGATGTGTTCTTCTGTGTTAAAATAATTAACACGTAATTAGCACGATTATTCTGTTTAAATGTAATATCATAATTTGTATCAATAACAGGAAGCACACACATGAAGATAAACGATATGCGCTTAGCTGTGTTTTAGTTTCTAAAATATTTTATTGCATATTATATTTCAACCATACAGTTATTACGAAACAAAGTCATAGACAAAACAAAGAGAGGCAGGCAGATGTTTTTGGTTTATACCGCTATTGCCGCTGTTGTTTGCTGTATTAATATCGAACGTGGAGAAGTTTCTTCAAAAAATTTCGAGGATGTGTAACAATAAGGTGTTAATAGAGGTTCCGTCATTCTACCTACGTGGTTATGTTTGCTTTATAGAAAACAAGCAAAAGCCATGTTATTCTTCGATGGTCGCATGGGAGATATTCAACAGTTTGTTTCTCTGATTAAACTCGCCGGAATCCTAGTGGTATTTTCTTTCCTAGAATAAGAGCTATTCCGGAGAAATGTAATATTTTTTCTTCAAATATGGAAGGGAGGGCTGAAAAAACATAGTACAAAAGATTTCTGTAGTGCATGATTTATATATTTCCTGTTTAAATGCTAGAATATAATACACGCACGCTTTTATCTAATTTTATCAAGAAATATTAATTTATAAATTTCATGGTAGCCTGATTTATGAAATTTACATCTATACAATTAAGTAAAATAGAAAAAGGCAAATATATATATATATTTGTAAAGGAGAGAAAAAAGAGAGAGGAAGTACATAAATCGAAGAAAACTAAGAATGTAGCGTAATATCAGACAGTCGCATTGACGCACTCTCATTTGTGTCTTCCTTGCATGATATCCATTGTTCATAAATGAAATGCTAACGAATCTGTGCGTCATCGCGCGACCTTTCCTGCTAGGAAACTGCACGTCGCGTCTGACAGTAGACTCGTAGCTTACGAAGATGAGCTTTCGCGCCGTGAAAATGAGAGGCGTTTTCGTGCCTGCGGAGAGAACTCCGCCATCCCCCTTGCCTTGGGAATTATTGCATTAAATCGCGTAACTAGCGGGCGAACGTGCGCTCGTAACTCGCGGCGTATTGCGCCGCGCTAGTTTCTTGCGAGAACTTTGGAATCAATCAGCACCCGCGCGCTGATGCATTCGAGAGAATTAATATCACCGTCACCGGCGACATCCGACCTGCGCCGTAATCCGGTTAGCACTTCCGCCAGTCCGCTCGATTCGAGTCTGTGCCGCGAAAGACGACGGATTCAACCGCGGCGTGAGAGACACACGATGTTTTATATGTAGCCTCGCTTAAAAAGAAAAAGCTCATTACGCTAGTCAAAAAACAGTTTTGTAAGCGCGTAGTTACGTAAAACTTTTTCCTTGTTATTGCATTATACAATGGTACGTCCCACGTTTCAAAATTTGCTTGAAAATAACGGAGGCTTTTATATAACGATTTTTAAAACGTCATGCTTTATTTTAGAAATTACACAGGACCACAAAAAGAAATTTGTGAAAATCAACTGGAATCAGAGTAGGTGATTCTTATAGATCTGGGCCGCAAAAAACAATGCCGCTGGCTAAATTGCTCTATCACGTCACAATTTTGAGTTAATTGCAGTTAAAGTTGCAAAAAAGGGCTATTTTAGTGAATTTTGGCATATTATAACTACAGTATGTGACATGTTGGAGAAGTTTTATTGCAATCAAAATTAAGCACATTGTTAGGACTTTTAACCCTTAAAAGGAATTTGTTGTGTCGGTTATGGTTAAAAATTTTAAGTGATTTAATACATTTCTTTGCAATTTACAAAAAACTTAGACGTGGTGGACAAAAACGGCCAACGGATTTGACTTCAGCGACCCAAAATACGTATAGTAATCTACACGTAGTCTAGTTTGTGTCAATTAAAAAAAATGTGTGGTCCTGTGTTATCTTATTTATTTAAATGTATCAATGTTGATGCGTTAATATTAATACATCTATAATAATATCCGCTTATTATTGTCGAACGTGCACACTTTGATGCGACGTTTCAGAGGGGACGGATATTCTTATATCGATTTTTATTCGATTCATATTAGAGTGAAGCGCCGCAGGATGGAAGGATAAAAGTCCTTCTTCCGACGGCTGATCGTCGAGGTAACCGATTGCCCCGTTTCTCCGCTTTGTCCTTTATAAGGATTTGATGCTTCGGACAGAGACATTACATATCGTGGGCGATCGACCGGCCGAAGTTTTGTCCGTCCTTTGCGCCGCGACGCTATCGCCGTAGGAACGCTTACTTCTTCAGCCGGCTTATCTTTCGGCGGACGCGACATATAAACATCAATTCAATGTATGAAATCTGTCAAAATGAATTTCGCCTGGGAGCTGCCGCCCCCGGACCACCATTTTTCTTCCCGCGGCGAATGCGATCTTGATGTGAAATATCGCTGTATTATTGCGCGGGCACGTGAGGAGTATCAGGTAGGTCGATTCCCGCTTCTGCTTTTTCAAGATAATCCATTCGAGCGGCAGGCCGCCTCGTGTGTGACGAGAGATACGATTACATCAATCTGCTGCGCTTGACTCGTTATCTTTTTCCGCCTCTTTTATATCCAACTATTGTTCCTGAAAATCACAGACGGAGAGATGAGAGAAAGTTCTACAAAATATTAATTGAAATATTATTAATGTAGTTAAGGCTCAATGATATAAAATCTAAAGGAACCAGGAGGAAGCCAAGTATGAGCCAACGCCGATATCGGCGTTTTGATTGAAATAATTTGATAAGATTTACTAAATTGATAATGTATCTATATCCGTAAACACATCCGACGTAACTATAGATTTCTTTGAATTGCGTTTGACCGTTGTCCCACATATTTTATCGGAAAGGTTCGTGTATCTTTGGAACATTTACGATCGTTCGAGAGCAGCGAGCATTTAACGCATCAGTAAAACCAATTAGAGTCACCCTTCTAATATGTCGTGAGAATTTCATGACTATAAGACGGGCCCTGTTTTACGAGTGTATCGTCTCGCCGTTATTTTGTACCGATCGGTGTTCATATACACGCTTTTATGATAACAAATTCCTCCGTACTCACATCATCACTTAAATATTTAATTGCCAGGATATCGTCGAGATACCTACGTTAAAAATTAGAAGATAGCACCAAACGACAATCTCTCGTGAGGAAAAATTGACTTTAATTTTATCAAGCTGGAGTCCGTAGCTGAAATATATAATGCAATAGATTTGAACGGCACATTGTACATATATACTTATATATATATATATATATTTAATCGTAGTTAAACATATCAGCCCGCTTGTTAATCGAATAGGGCGACGCGTTTTGTCGCGGGAAAAATGGAACGAAACGTGTAAAAAAAAGAACTAATTTATCCGGTTTGATACGGGTAATCAAGTCTCCTTAACCGCATTAACGCGTACCCGCTAAAAAACGCGGAAATGGACGTACGCGACGATAATACCGCGGCCGCGTAGCGCGCGCGGCCGAGCGAGAGCGCTTTGATGTAGCGGGAGGAATTTTATCGTAAACGCATACAGCACCGCGCGCGATACCGGTTCGATTTATCCAACACCTTGTCGCGCACTGCTCGCCGCGATGCGCGCGCGAGAGGGAAATTTTTTCTTTTTTTTATCCTCTCCGGTTCCCCGACACGAGGATCATGAACGGGCCCGAAGGGTGGCGGCATCGAAATGTTTCGAAACTCGGACGGTCGACCATTAGTCAGTCGCGCAACTCGCCAATTAAATGTAAATGTTTGTTTATGTGTTCGACGGGGGCGGCGGACGTTTATCGATGTCCGTGCATTAAGCTGACGCCATTGAGTTGCATCGGTATCGCACCGAAATGACTAAATTGCGCAGGGGGGCTCACGTTAAGCTCTCTGCTTGGCGTGAATTGTTTCTTGGACACGCGTCTTGTAAAATAGCGTCGAGAAAGGTACATTTTGCGAAAGCAGATGCTCTTGATCCTTTGAACACTATCGTCGCTTTAATCGATTATAACTAAAAAAATTTTAATATAAATTAGAATATAGGCCAAATGTCGGTCAACCGCGGATCTTACAATTAGTGCGTAATAATAATTTTTGTGAATATTCCTGCTCATGCGAACTGCGCGCCGCATATTTGTCGATCTTGAAACACAGTCCTTACATGAAGCCGGAATAATTAATTCACATATTAAATTGACGAGCAATTTAATAATTTTTGATGCTCACTAGCATCTATATAAGATCCCCCCATCCCCCCATTCCCCGAAAAAACTGTAAAGAACTTATTGCGAAAAATAACACCTCAACCAAGATTCGAACCTGGATCTCCCATCAATCTGTGCGGGCGTCCTACCAATTCGACCATCAAGGCATGTGGTGATACACATGAGCAGGAATATTCACAAAAATAATTATTAGGCACCAAGAACCGCCGCGACCAAAAATGGCATTTTTCATATTCATATTTGTTTAATATCATCGGTCTAATTCTTAATACTATTTGTTTAAAATACGTGGCCTGAAATAAGACGTTCAACCAACATATATTTGTTATTGCAAGAAATATCACCACATGTCTCGATGGTCGAATTGGTAGGACGCCCGCACGGATTGATGGGATTCCAGGTTCGAATCCTGGTTAAGGTGTTATTTTTCACAATAAGTTCTTTACAGTTTTTTCGGGGAATGGGGGATCTTGTAGATGCTAGTGAGCATCAAAAATTATTAAATTGCTCGTCAATTTAATATGTGAATTAATTATTCCGACTTCATGTAAAGACTGTGTTTCAAGACCGACGAATATGCGACGCGCAGTTCACATGAGCAGGAATATTCACAAAAATAATTATTAGGCACCAAGAACCGCCGCGATCGAAAATGCCATTTTTCTTATTCATATTTGTCTAATAATATATTTATTAGAAACAAAAGCATAGTTTGTAGTAGTTTATATTTGTAAGTTATTATATCTATTTTTAAATAAAATATTAGAATATGCTGTGTCCGAAAAATTTCGAAACAGTTCTGACAGTCTTACTTTAAGCTCTCTGGGGCTCATATTATGATGAGTTAAGCTAAAACAGCGTAATTGTGCTAAAAATGCTTGACAGGATGTATGCGTAAAGGGATATCATTTTGCGGTGAAAGGCGTCGTAAGTATAGGTCGCGAGATACATCCGGGAGCGCGGTCAGAGATCGGAAGGTAATTAGATCGAGGACCAATAAGAACGGGTCACGATTTATGTAGTGTTAAATACGTGGTCAAATGCGTAGGACTGACCCTAGGACCTAGATCTTTGCTTAATTGGAAAGCTGGGGAGTTTCCGAACAGTTTAACTGCCCTTCGGTACTATCGTCCGGTCATCGTAATGTCAGGAGGGCACCCCCGAATATTGCTTCACTGGACGCTGCCGCGCTAATGCGATCTCCGCTTGTCCGTCGTTGCTTCTCTTGAGAGGAGAATTATCCGGGATCCGGATTACTGTGGCAAACAATGCAGAAGATATCCCGGAAGATGCGTCAATAACAGTTGTACTGGATGCTAAACAATGTCGGCGCGGGTTAACGTAAGGGTAGTACTTAGGATCATAATGGATTTCTGTCAGTCATAGATAAATATCTGATTACATTTTTGATACGTTTTATTCGTGTGAAGTAAAGAAAAGTATTTCGATAGGAGAGACAAATATATGATATATAAAGTGTAAGGCAATCTGAGAAAAATTATAACAGTAAATTCTGAGTTTTGAAATATATGTCTGGGATATCTTCCATTCTCTACGTGAAGTGATAATATGAGAATCCCTGCAACTTCATTGGTTTGGTGAGGAGAGTATCCCAAAGGTTGTATTAGGATGTTGTACGTTTAATCGAACGATCCTTCCGCTACGAGGGTAAATTGTCGAATCGTTTGGTCAGTTGTTACCCAGAGGCTCGTTCGATCTTACGACGTACAAATCTTGCGCCCAGTAATTGCCTCGGGAGCTATGGATTAACAGGGTGCTTTTTTACGTTGCTTGTAATCGTAACTGAACCTTTGTTGGGGTTGGAAGATTTATTTTCAATATTGAGAACAAACAACACAATATTACTAAATCTTCAAAAAGAGTTCCAATACTCGCAAGTAAATCAACGTAATTATCGTAATAATCGTTATTAAAGTTATTAAAGACGTTTATCGGAAACTCACGACGTTAACAGATCGAATTTAATTTCAACTCGACAAGGATTGTAAGAAGACGTACGGCGAGTCGACGCAAAATCGGTTATCAGCACAATTCGCAGCTTCAGGTTGCGACGTTAGCGGGGGATACATATCATTCTCACATATCATTGTCTCGGGGATATAGACGTCGCATCTCACGCCTTCATATAATTCTCCTCGTTCTAACGTGCGGGATCGCGCGAGAATATCGTCCCGCCGTGATGGGATAGCGAGCGGCGGTGCGGGGAAGGGGGGGGGGGGGGAGGGTGCAGAGAAAGCGTGTGAGGATTCGAAGGGGCGCGGATGCCGGGGGTGCCGACGGGCGCTGATATATTCTTGTAATATTTTTCGATCATCGCGTGCTGCGGAGATTTATAAGGGAGGAAAGGCGCGCAGGCAGCCCGCCACCTGATCGCGAGTTACTATCTTCCGAGTAGCTCCGACCGCCCTATTCGACGAGGGTGGTAATATGCCGGGGCTTTTCTCCGGGTGTCTCGCGATACCGTCGATCGTACCTAAATTTGTTTGGCTTGGGACGGACGTGCACGCGCACGCGGATGATTTATTTCGGATAACTCGCGCGGACGATCGCGGAGTTCTCGCACGTAAATTATGTGAACTTCGTAAAATTGCGAGGAACTCGGGAATTTATGAAGCGCTTTATTATCTCCATGTTGCATTATATTCTCCCTGCCATTTATTATATACATGTAGATTACGATTACCTATATTATACATAGATGTAATCGAAATCGAAATTCTATGATCATATTATTACATTGAACTATATAAAATATTGAATTATTTATAAAATATATCATGGGTAGTACAAGTACTATTCACGCTGTCCGATCGACGCGATAATAAGTACTCGCGGTTTGCAACAGACTTTTCTCATCCGCATGCATTCCGTGGCGAAGGCGATGGTAGTAACACTGGTTGAAGATCGTTGAGCTCGGGTTACCGGCGTCGTTAATGAAGGAGAATAATAGTTCGATACCAATTAGCGAGAAACTGCGTCCTCTCCTCCCCTATGGCGATGGTAGATCGGCCATAAAAAGAAACTGCCGTAGGTAAGTAGGTATGCCTCTAGCATTAACTACCCCGTGGCCAGTGGTACGGCATGGACCGTACTGGCCACCGTTAATTGAACGCACCGCTCGTAACAACCCTCCAGCAACAAACCCTCCCCCGTTTGCTGCCTGAACGTTCCCTCGCGCGCTTCCTTCTTCGGTCCGAGCAACCTCTCGCCGTTTCAAATCTATACCACTTACTTTTATGGTTTCTAAGCCTAGTCGAGTGTGCGCACCTTCCCTCTCTTTCCACAGGGAATAAAATTCCACGAGCCCCTTACGCGCAAAGGGCGCAACCGCCCAATTTAGCCTGGCCACGCATCGTCCTGGCTCTTAACAGCATTCTCGCTCCTCCTCCGGTTTCTCTTTTATCGTTTTCTCTGCTCCACGAGTGCCTCTATCTCTGATTCTCGTGACAAAAGAGTTTCACACGACGTTGTTGTTTTGTAACACTGCATTGTTATTGCTGATATATTTTGATATAGCTACTTGATATATTTTAACGCAAGCACATTTATTCCTCAGCATTATCTCTTTTTGATTTTGACAAATGTTGGTTGATAAATAAAAATTAGGCGTGAATCACAGGAAGGGAAGAAAACGAAACATAGGGCAGGATTGCCCAGGTAGATCTGATTCTATGTACTAGGAATCCGGAATTTACCGCTGGAATACGTTGATCGTGATAATATCGGTCTCTGGATTTTATGGCTTGTTTCGGCCGGCACTGTCAAAGGTTCTCAACCCGCGCAAACGTTATATCGATAAATCTTAGATATTAGACTCTTATTTATAAATAAGATATTTATCTTCTTACATTCGGCAATATGAACTTGGACAAAAAATGCAATATTTCATTTGATGCAAATTTAGCACCACAATATTCCTTACGTAACGCGGCTAATTATTTTACCTTGATGTTCTTTTACTCCCATACGGTTGCGTGTAAGTACTAAAAAAAAATAAATTAATATCATACGCTTCGCGATTGTGGAAGAGGGTTAATTGAATTAGACTGCAGCTGGGGCTCCAGAGTGTCCCTTTGCATAATCGTGCAGAAGCGAACGGGGTACTTTCGTCCTATTATAGAATCAAGTAAAATCTCGCTCGCGCGCGCGCGGACTAAAAGGCGCTCGCAACATAATCGCCTAGATGCACTTAATTTTAGTTTTATCAATATATTATTATTATAAGATTATTTTCTTTTTCTCTCTCTTGTTTTCTCAGATATATTATAATATATTTTTGCAAATATATGATATAATTATATTACATTATCTATTTATAGCAAGAAAATTAGATAAGAATAAAAAAACAACAACTTAAAAGTTTTCCGTTACTAAATATTATTCCAATGCATTTTCCAAAGGCATTTCATGCAACAATATCTTATTATTTTATTTTTTTGTTTCCCGACACTTCTTTCTTTCTCTCTCTCCCTGCGCTAAATACTTACACGGAAAAAAAGAATGTTTATGTCAACCAGATTCTGGTTGGCATAAACATTCTTTTTTTTCCGTGTACCTTAATTAAATTATATCATCTTTGATACGTTATGTAAATTGTAATTGATACTTCCTATACTAAGTATATTGGTACTTTAAATAACTATAAAAAAATAATTCTTCGCTTTTCAATCTCGATGACATCGTCACAGACGGCGAGATTTCTCGCGATAGAAAGCATTATCTCCACGTTATACATCACCTATATAGTACTCGGCCTCTGCGTAAACCCTTAAGGTCGGCCGCGGAGTACATTAGCGAGGTTTAAGGCATGAATGAAAAGGGCTGGTGTTCCACGCTGGGTGGCTCGTTCGCGGTTATAAGGACCGTGCGGCCTGTGCCAGGCAGAAAACTTTACGAGCGCCTCTCCTCTCTCTCACTTCCGCCGGGCGCCCTTTCCTTTCGTTTTCTTCCTCGTCTTCTCGCTCGCTCGTATATCAGCCACTGCGGTTTCGAAATTATTTTTATGTCCCGCCGTCAAAGGCCGCCCCGTAGCACAATATGTATATATCCGTGCGAGGATCGGCGGTGTCCTGCGAAGGCGCATCCTCCATCCAGCTTTGAATTATGCAATCTCGCGAATCTTGCTGATTGCGAGAGCTCTTCCCGTGGATCATTACTAATCGAGACTCTCCTCGTACGTTTGTGCGACGCGGTCGTGATTTTTTTCGGTCTTCTGTGCTGCTATCCGCACCGCGATAGCTTGTATTTATCCAAAAGCAACCGAATGTAAGAACTCAATATGCTCGTATGTCATTTGACGTACATTCTTTTTTAAATTGAATTTATGGCGATAAATGATGAAATTTGATGTTTAATTACTGTGGACGTATTGAGAATCACTAATCAAAATAATGAAAGATTATCAGTCGTATACATTTCGTGGGATAATAAAGGGCTCTTGTTATTGGAGGAAAACGCGAGAACACAACGGGGAAAAGGCAAAGAGGGATACTTTCTTATATTGTCACCAGAGATCGTCTGACGAGCCTCTAAGCTGCCGCTTCCTTTCATCCGATAAATCAGCAGTCATAAATAACATCGAGTGTCTGGGAATCTACTCTCACTTGCGACCGAGCGAACGAACGAAGAAATAAAGAGACCAATAGACCGCGGAGAGCCCTTTGTCTTCCACTAGTTTAACCCTCGTGCGAAACTGCTCCGACTTTTTGAGAAGGACCATCTTTCAAATCGGTCGATCGAATCACGTTAATCCTTCTCTTATCATAGTGTTTTTTCTTCTTCGAGATTTTTTACTTCTTAATCATTGTCTTACAATGAGTCCTGAATAAGTTTCAATTTTACGCAAAGACCAATTGTTATTGTTTAATTTCTGAATTATTATTTTATGAAAATACACTCTGTGTTCAGGATCGATGTAATTGTGTGTTTTACCAAGATATTTTTTATAATGTTGAATATCTATGAATCTTGGCTCGAATTTA
Source organism: Aphaenogaster floridana (assembly GCA_003063835.1). Taxonomy (NCBI): domain Eukaryota; kingdom Metazoa; phylum Arthropoda; class Insecta; order Hymenoptera; family Formicidae; genus Aphaenogaster; species Aphaenogaster floridana. The sequence continues at coordinate 220,753 of NJRP01000035.1, forward strand.
AGGTTCGCCGGAATATCTCACGTTAATGCGCAATTTAAATGAAGAAAGATAGTGATCATGTTTCTGTTATAAAGAAGATGGCCTTTAACTTTGCTAGACTGTACTCTTAAAGTTTCTTGCAGAACGCGCGGGAAGGCTCGGTGACGCATTGCTAGGGTCTTGCTAGGTGAAGAACACGCACACACACACAAGAAGCCATAAGTGGATCCCTATGTGTCTTGCTCGGATCGAAGGGTCCTTCAACGCGTATATATCGGGGTATTTCTTTGGGTATCACGCTGCTGGAGTCACATTGATTTATGCCGGCTGTAAGATTTATGCGGAAGAGCCGCACGATTGAGTCGCAACACGGCGCCGACTTATCGCGAGTGGGTAGAAACGACAACGCGAGAGAGAGAGAGAGAGAGAGAGAGAGAAAGGGGGGTGGAAGCAAAGGGCAAGGGATTATTGGATGGAATGTATCGAAAAAGGAGGAAAGAATAAAATAACAACACACTTATCGATCGACAACGGAAACGCAATCGCAGGATTTATAGGGTCAGAAAAAGATTTATGGGCACGTAGAGTCTCTGAAATGTTAAGGGATTGAGGCAATCGGTGATGGATAAGCGCATGCACCTTCGTGCGTGATTGTGCAATGAAGTGTGCCATGAAGTTACATTGGACCTTGATATTTAAATGTCGCTATATTTACACAGCGCGGGCGTAATGAAGAGACTCGGCGAAGACAATCTCTGTGTCTCTCTGTTACGCCGCATACATATTTATGCCCCGACGTGAAACTCTCACGCGTGTGGTTTCGCGCTTAACGCGTTTCCAGGGAAATGCCGCGGTGGAAATGGTGAAAAATGATTTCATTCAATATTTGTCGCGCACGGTAACGGTGATACCGGCGGCCGTCGGCGCTGATGCGGCCGCAATCCTATTGCCGCGACGAAATGCGAGTAATGAGCGTCGGCCGTCAGGACCGCAAAGCCCTCTTTATTGGTACTTTTGCGTAACCGCAATGCACGACGCCGCGCACGCCGACAAAGTCTTCTATTAATTGCAATTAGACCGCCGCCCGATAATAAATATCAATTAATGCGACGCGAACGAGTGATTTACACCGCGTTGATCACTTTTTTCCCGCGCGCACTACGCGGCCGCGCGGTACGGCCGTGGGAATGGAGGGTGGCGATTCCGCAAAAAGAAATTAAGGCCATCTAAACTCCGCACTGCCAACCGTCGCATCAATGTCATTCTTCTTTGTTTCCTCAAACTGCCCATCCTCTGGGGCAGCACGAAGGATTTTTTTTACTTCTCGTTGAAAACATGGATTTATAATCGAACTTATTGTATTATTTTGTTGGCGGTGATAAACTCAGTTTTTTAATATACCTTCCCAGGTAGCAAAAGTAGGAAGCGCAACCAGTAGATGAATAATATTTTTAAATTTTTCGTGCACGGTAAAGTATACAAAGACTCTACCTGTTTCTCTACTTCGTGTGTATACGACAAAGTTTCTTTAATTCTTCTACGATAAGTGTATCAATAATTTCCCTCTCAAAGTACACTACA
>NJRP01000035.1:222657-234804 GCA_003063835.1 Aphaenogaster floridana
TGTATTCGACGTGTCTGGCAATTTATTAAAGATGTTACATTAAAAACATTAAAATTGTTTTAATAAATTGCCAGACACATCGAATACATTTTCTTCAATTTATTGTTTAATTGACTGGCGAAGAAACTACCATCTCTTGTTTTGTAATAATTGTGGATTTAACAATATTAAATGTAAGGTATATTAAAAAACTGAGTTTATCACCGCCAACAAAATAATACAATAAGTTCGATTATAAAAACATTAAAATTGTTTTTAATGTAACATCTTTAATAAATTGCCAGACACATCGAATACATTTTCTTCAATTTATTCCACAATTATTGTTAGCTTTTTACGGCTTTTTATATTTTTCTAAATTAATTTTGAGAGTACAGCAGCATTATTTATTATGTATTTGTCATATTTAATTGATAAATATCGTCAGGCGATGTACAATTATTAAATTGATTGCCGATGTCTACAATCTTTTACAGACTTGCCTAAATATATTTTAAGTGCTTACGAAATATGTGAAAGAAGCACGCGGATAAAGTGCGATGAACTAGTGCCTCGTTCAAGAATTACAGAAACCGAGAAAACCAGTTACGAAGCCTGAGCTCACACACAATCGTTATTACGTTCCTCATCACGTATGAGATGAGGTACGATAACCCCGAAGTACAAATACAATACAAGAAGCTCCGTGAATTCTTACCTGATGTATGTAGTAACAGTCGTACACACATACGACGAAACCTGACCAGGTCCGTCACGCCGCTTAGTAGTAGATGCCTCTTATTTCGTTGACCAAGCGAAACGTTTATATCACGCCAGAATGTAGACGATATATTACTCGTTGTAGCAGTTGGCGACCATTCGTTTGCTTATAATACCTCGTAAAACGCGAAAACACAAGTATTGCATCCTCACGTGGGATAAATAATCGTAATCGCTAATATATGCATCATAGGCGACTTAAATTACGATTCTTTAGAGTAGTGATGATACCATAACAGTTACGGAATGTTAATCAAATGAGATAAACGATCTGCTCGCTTTATATTTCTTTGTCTCGATCGTAATCGGATTAGGACTGGAATAAAGAGATACAGGTTTACAACCATTTCGTTACCTTCATTAATACAAGTACTGTCATTGAAGAGTTTAGCTCGAAGGTAAATCTTAGTTTCCGTTTCACTTCTGATCTCGTCGATTTAATGTTTCAAATCGACGAAGAATTCACACGTGACGAACGATCGAAGATACCCACCCGTCTCGGTGATGCTTCAAAACCACAACAACGGTGTACCCTCTAATGGATCCGATAAGGCCCTGTGGGGCTCCTCGCCTATTGGTAGCTATTACTTAGTCACCGATAAAGCCGGCCTTCAGGTTATTACCGGTGGATCTGTGACAAACGATTTGTCGGCTCCTACGATTCTGAGAATAGCTCGGACCTACCTTCCTCTTCTTCGCTCCTTGCCGGCTATCTGCGTCACTTCGTGGCACGTTAATCGTTTTTGGAGTCCGGACGACAAATTGGTCGATAAGTTAGACGCTAATAGCATTTCCCGGATGTTTCGTCGGGAGGTAACGAGAGGCCTACAGAATGAAAATCGTTCGATATTTCTTGTTGGCTTGTTCCTGCGCGTCTCGGATGTAAGCCACCCTTGTAATCTGCGCGAGTTAATAGGTGCAATGGATTCCAGTGTTCAATTAGTCGGATCTTATTAGCGTTTAATCGCAAACGATAGCGGAACTGATGCGATTGAAATATCTTTCGAAAGAAATAGATGGACGTTTATCGGTCATTAATGTTGTATGTACACTGAGAAAAAAAGCTGTTGCTCTTCAATTAAAGTGGTATCACGGGGTGCCAAAAACACAAGTAGTTCATTCAATTGTATTATTATTAGACCCAATGTCTGCATTTTTAAACCAATAATTCAATCTTTTAAACCAATAATTGTTTTAATAATCCAAATATTGGGTCTATTAATAATACAATTGAATGAACTACTTATGTTTTTGGCACCCCGTGATACCACTTTAATTGAAGCAACAGCTTTTTTCTCAGTGTATCTAAAAGCGAAAAGAATTGATTATGTTATTTGTTTGATTTTTATTAGATCAATTGTATTAGTATTATTAATTCGATGTGTTATAGATTTATGGTTATTATCGTTAATTCTATTTTATTATAGTTCTATTAAATTAAATTTAATAATAATTTAATTCACGTTCAATTTTTATTATATTTTTGTATTCGCTATTAAAATAGAAATCGATACTGGGACTGTACTACATGAGCAGTAATCAAGATAACGAGAGGCGAAGTTAAAATTATCTGATCACGGCGACACCGAATCGGTGAGAGAGAAAAAGATGTCATTTTAAAGTATGAGGCTGCAGGCATGCTTAAGCGCTAGCAGGTAGATTCCCGCGTAGAAACAAACGATCTGTGGGGCGGGCAATAATTTTCCACGATGCGATTGGTCACCAGAAATGGTATTAAAAAATTGGCTGCGAGGTCGGGGCGTTTGTCATCGAGGGCATCGAGCCGCAAGGGTCTCGAATTAAGCCTCGTTCGCACCTTCGAGAGCCCGCAGAGCCGAAGGTGAGAATATTTCGAACGGGTACCATTGAGGCGAAGAAAAGATGAAGAGAAACACGAAACAGGAACAAAGAGTGCTTGCTGCTAAGAGAATCGTGTTTTACTTTGACCTCATATAAATTATTTTTTTCGATAAGGATAATAATGAATCGTACACAAATTTTTTATATTATTTATCAAATATTACAAGATATTTTTTTATAAGATTCAATATTACAGATGAAGTGAAAGAAATGTTGAAGATATAAGTATTCTTTAGATTTTTTAAAAAGTTTGGATAGATATCATTGTAAGATCGATTTATTCGTAGCGAATCGTAGCGAATTTTGTTCCCAGAATATGTTATTTCATCGATTTGTGCGACAACCGCGGTAATACAATATCAGGATCTAATTGGCCGCGATTCAAAATTGATGGCGGTATCGAGACAAAAACAGGATAACACATAGAGTTGGCTGGTGTTTGCGAAATTGCGAAAGAGCTGGGCGAGGGACGAGCGCAGCGCCGGAGAGGAGCAGACGGGATCTTTATCGCCTTCGGCCCGTTCAATTCGCATAATAAACAATCCTCGACGGGTGTGGAACGGGACGAGAAACCGGAACATATCTCCGTCGTCCGGCGAGCCCGGCGACAAATAAACTATTATCGCCGGCGACAAGTTCTCTCACGCCTGTCCGGTGGTGGTAGTGCGGTATACACGTGCACGTACAACCGGGCCCTGTGCCGGGGGCCCCGTAGCCCGCAAGAGTACCTTTAGGGGCTCGCCCCACACATGGGCACGCGTGAATCAAACGCGAACCCGCCCAGGAATGCTTTACGGACATCGAAACATAGCAATGCTTTATGGTGGTCCGCGGCTGAACCTGATTTATATAAGTGCATTACTGCACCGCGGAAAGTGCGAGGAACGCGCGGGAAGATGAGAGAAGAGAGGAGACAGCGGCGTGTATAGGTACGGTGCTTAGTCGCGACCTATTCGTTTACCTTCCCTCGCTCGGCGTTCCCGACTCTAAGAACTAATGAGATTGTGTGCGACACTTTAATGAATGAGATTGTTGCAGCGCTTTACGCGCATTATTTTTATATAGATTGCGAGCTGTCGCTTGGGATAGATTGTTAATGCCGTTTATAGCAAAAGTTGGATCCGTAAAAAATAACTGGAAATCGTATTTGCAAAAAGAATTGTGTTTATTGAACAATATAGTATAGTTTATAGAGTTTTCTTTTTACTTGTAATATCATTAAATGGATTGCGCAAAAAAATCAAACAAATACTCATATCCGTGCACTCATACATCCACAAATGTACAGACATCGAGAAAAAGCTAATCGCTAAAGCGACAATCGATCACAGGAGCCGAAAGGTCGAAAGGTGGCGAAGAAAGAGCAGAGACATATCTGGATTCCCGGTGTATGTGGCCGAGACCATCGATCGGTATTATCATCAAGGATCTCGGTGTGGGAGGAATGGGAAGGGGGGGGAAGCTGCAGATGCACTTCTGATGTTGGTCTGGTTCCAGGTCCCGCTCCTGGTCGGTGCAGCGGGAGGGATATAGCGCGAGAAGGAGCTCCGTGCGGGGCTTAGCCATAATCTGAAATATATTGGTGCCCGGTGTTTGTCCACATCTCGTTGACCGGCATTATAAATCGGCGAAGCGTAGGCATTCGTTCGAGGACATTAGTCAAAGCCGGGGTAATGTCGTACGCGATAATGCGCCTGATATCGCGCGGCGTCCACCGTGTGTGCGAGTTCGCGGCCGTGTGCGAGCGTTCGTGAACCGCAACGCGCGGGAAGGTGTGCACGACGTCCGCAGGTAACTCTAAGAATCAGAAGGTCGTCGACGGAATCGCCAACGACCTCTCGAACATCCGTACATTGGGCGAGGAAACGAGGCGAGGCGCCGTAAAATATCGTTGAATAAATCAAGTATTGTGGATGAGCTAATGGCCGCCGCTCGCAATGCATTTCGAGTATCGAGTCTTGAATTTATTGGCGAACGTTGCACTCGAACGGTCCAATCGATGGATCTTATCGATTGTGCCGTGAATCAGCAGAAAGAATTATGCTATATTTTTTGTTGGAGAAACGATGGTTAATTAATCAGTAGTTGAAAAAATATAATTTTTATAAATTATGTAATTTATATGAATTGTATAATTGATATTATGTTTTAAATTGATTTATACGATGGATTTAGTAAACTTTGATGTACTTTATTTCAATTTAAATTTAATAATTTATTTCTTTACTTATTATTTGCTGTTATTTATTATTGCTTATTGTGAGAAACGCATATGTACGCGAGATTGATCATTTCTGTTTAAAGCTAAGGGCGCAAATATTGTACGCCAATGATAGACAGATATTTTAGATATGGAAGTCTTCATTCTGGAAGTAGGTCGTGTGACAAGAGTGATCCGAGCAAGATGTCAAGTGTCATTCAGAAACTAACCGTTCTCATGAATTGATAAAGCTAGGGTTCGTACGATATTCGAGAGAGAGAAATATTTAGCATGTCAGTCGGAAGCGGAGAAGTTCAAAGAACAAAAAATAAACGAACGATATATACATATAAATTTTAACATACGTAGTAATATATTGCTGCAAATTTAACGTATGTTCATCATCGATACATTTATTTCATTATTTCTTAAATTTTTTTCTAAGTTTAAATTTTTTTTGCACGATTAGGTGAAAGAGAAATTTTACGAGGATTCATAAATTTTACAATAGGGATATCACTATATTTTTTAGAATCTTCATTAGATTCATACGAAAGTTCTCTATAGATAAATTCGAGTGTCGATATCGACTGTCAGCAGTGCCAAGACTCCGAATCCAACATATCAAAATTTCTACTCGAGAACTAGGTCAGGCGCTGAGGATATGAGCGGCCATCAAGCGCGATTCCCGAACTAACGTGTCCCACCGTCTTCTGAATTCGTAAAGTAAGGATTCGCAGGGAATCTTCGAGGGAGCGGAGGGTGGATGTTCGGCGGGTTAGTGGCGGTGAAGGAAAGGGGAGAAAGGAGGTGAGGAGAGGAGGTAGCGCAAGAAGAAGGAGAACGGGACGAGAGGTAAAAGAAGGAGGAAGATGGTGGCGGTGGAAGAGGCATGTGTCCCAAACGACGTATGCACGCCGAGACACGTAAACGATATATCAGGGGGTTAGCCGCTGGGGACGGACGACCCGGGCCATCTTTCTTCCACTTATACGTGCGATATTCACATGCGCAAACGTGATACACTCTATAGAGAGATCCACTGGCAGATATCCGGTGCTGCCGCTCACGACAGGAGCAGCGAGCGAGCGCTCTCGTGAGCTGTAAATGTATTAAGGTTTGACGACCGTGGTGGGACCCCTTTTCGGCTCGGGGGAGGTGGAGGATCCGAGGGTGGTCGCCAGATCTTGCTCTGCGTACCTGTGTACGTACTACGTGCACGGTCTTTTTACGCTACGTGAATGAGAGATCGACCTCATTTTCGTAAGCGTGATCTTTTTTGGCGAAGCAGGTTCTATTTCCTATTAATAATCCCTTGATTGTTGGAGTACTGGGATTTCTAGGATCTGTGAGAAGGGATATTATAGAATCTCTGTACGACATTCGTTTATGCTTTGTTGAGTGCAATAGTGGTTTTATTTTATTAATACGGTATTATTTTTATTTGCCTTTATCAAATCGACGATTATTATTTATTTTACTAGCTTTTTATAGCTCTATTATCTGCAAGAAATTAATTCTTGTCAAATGCTTCTGTCAAATCGACGATTATTTATTACTATTTTTTTTATAGCTCTATTATCTGTAAGAAATTAATTCTTGCGTAACCGCCGACTGATCGATATGCGAAGAAATTACCGATGAGTCGCCACGGGAAGAAACTGGCTACGTGCGCGAGCGTCCGCACGATGAGGGTGGTAGCTCGTGTGGGGTAGCTCGTTCGTATGCGTGCGCATTATTACGTCCTTATATTATATCGCGAAGGTACAAATGTCCGTACGTATGTAAAATTCCTAGCTCCGGCCGCGTAGAGCCATAATAATATCTGTGCTGATAAATGAGACACATAACCGTACACGGGTCTCGTACCTCCTACCCTCAACCCACCTATACCGCACCACCCTCTGTCCACCCCACCATTTCTGTTGCCGCCGCCGGTGCTGCGCCGCCAATGGTACCACCCCGTATGTCTCGGCTTATTCCACTTTTGCGGCGATGTATTACGAATTTTACATTTTACAAACGGCCCCGCTATCTTCCGCGACACGCGATCCTTCGAGGTACAGCGCGAGGCTCGTGATAAAGGACACAGCGTGGGTGTTTGTACTCGGGTGAAATGGAAAGGAAAGCGACGCGGCTTCGAATCGGGGAGAGAGATCTCTTTAGGATATTCGAAAGTAGAAAATGACGCTGTCGCGTTGATAAGAATGCTGCTGAATTTTTAGACGATTTGTTTTGATCGTCGTGTGTTTTTTCGTCTTTAATTATATGCGATCCAAACAGATCCTAATATAGTTAGTTAATATTTAATATTTTATAACAATCAATCGACGGATATATTTATTAGAACTACCTATGATATTTATTTTAAACATATAATAAGTTTAGAGATGAGAAGCTTTCTCTCAAATTTGCTGAAGCAAAATTGAATACATAATAGCATTTTAATACTTGTGTTTTCTGTAGACTTGTATTCTCATTTATTTTATTTATTTCTTACGATTTGGCTGTGCAAGTAGCTCGATGCATATGTATTAGATCATTAGTCTAAAACTGATGCACGTGGTAAAAAAATTAGCTGCATTACTGAAGAATATATATGAAAATGGCGTTTTAGATTTTGCACGATCGCGCAGTGCGAACGACAGTTTCTCAGAATTATGGAAATCTCTGGCAATGTCGCTTTCAGAAAATAGCACGGCACGAAAATATGAAAACGGTTGACGAACGAAGGGGAAAGCATTACGCGCACAAGGGTTTCGCGAATGCCGCTGGTGATAAATAGCGAAAGATTTGCAAAATATATCGTGGCAGTAAGACCCGGCTCATATATGGCGGAAGAGGTTTTAGAAGAACGTATATCGCGCGTTCTAGAAGAAAATGGCGAACCGTTTGTGTCCTCGAACATTGCCAAGATATTCGCCAAGTTGCTCCGAATGCTTGTCAAGGGATGACTCGCAAAAAGGATGTCACTCTGTCTTGCGTTAAATTCGAGTTTTCGCATTGAATTCGTCTATATTACATTTCGAAGATTTATCTTATTTGAGGAAAGATCTCACTCTATTACTGAATAATCATGTATGGGCTTGTGCGCGTTTGCTCTAACATTCTATTTCTTTACGATTATATAATTTACAAATTATGCATACATCATTTGATGAATTGATCGAGGAATCTATTATAATAATTAATTTCGCAATAAATTTTCTAACAGTTTTCGTGATGGGAGGATGTTCGGGGGGAGGGGGGAGAATATAATAGATGCTTTAGCATTTATTAAAATTAAATTTGTTACACGTAGAGGACCACAATCCGTATGGTTGATACGTAGTAATTAATAGAATACCATCTCTTGCCAGTCGGGTCGACTTAAAATTTATCACATACGTGTATAATAATTAAGTACTAAGGAAATAGACATCCTGTATATGAAAATATTTCTGTATATCATGTTGCGAAGAAAGGTGTAATCGTGTCGCCCGACTCCTCCTAGTTTCTCATGTCGGCGAATTCTCCGATATGCGCCGCGAAGATCGAAAGAAGGCGAATCTCCTCACGTGCGATTATCTTTTATTCGGCGTTCGCTGACACGGGCTTTACCACTGAAAATAACTGACGCCGGTCGCGCCGGTACCGAGAGGCGCGAAATTAAAAAGGAATACGAGAAGCGTCTTTAATCTCCCGGTCTATAAAGAGCCTTCCACACGGAGGACGATCGCCGAGGATCGGCGAAACAGCAGAGGGCGAGAGGGGGTAAGAAAGGATTTCGCGCGGTTTGGCAGCAGCCGTTTCGAAGCCATCGGCAGAAAGGAAATCGGCTTACCGGGCAAAAATATACTGATATTTATGAGGGTCGCGACATCGGGGCTAATCTTCGGGAGATAATAATTTATCGGCTACCGCCGGTACCAAGGAGTTGTATTTTGACTGAAATCCCTTAGTTGCCCGCTCCAACGGCGATCATACGATCGTCTTTGCGCGCCGGTCTATTTCTAAACCCGCTCGACACCGGCCTACGATCTCTTGGACAATGACATCCAACCATCTCCTGAATAGCTTTCGCAATGTTAGAAGCAAAACGAGCTCAAAGTCGAGGTTCCCTTGTTCGAAAGTAGTCTCGATCATGTTATAAGTGATTTTGTTGAGTTTCTTTTACAATTAACTGCAGTAGCATGAATCTATTCGATATAGGTTTAGTATTAAGTGCGATTTTGCCAAAGGTAAGAATTTAAATCTTTAATAATACGCGATAAACGTAGGAGAATAGAATTATGATTTTTTATTTTTAATACATTATATCCAGCGTCTATCAGATATATCAAGATAATCTATAAGCTTCTCCCGCGAATTAAATCTTGCGCAGGTTTTAAGGATGTATCGGAGGTACAATCTTAGACAAAAGTGCATGAAATTTGAAACACTTGAATATCTACGCCTTACGCATAGTAAATCTAGATGTAAGGAAGTCGAACGATAGTTGAAGTCTTATTTTTACTCCTAAAAAGGTATTTTTCACTTTACAAATGTTTTTTCCAGCATTATTTGTGGTTTTTTTCATTTATGAGCCTAAACTTTTGACAGTGAAAATGACCTGAATTCAACTTTATAACGTCAAATTTTTTCAAAACTAAAAACATTATTCAGCAGTGCTGATAAACAAATGTGACTTTAATAACGTCAAAAAAGATAAATATGTATCATGTAAACAATAATTTTGAATATTATTTATTATAAACTTTGTTATGCGACTCTCTGAAAAAAGAGTTAAACGTGACAACATTGTATGACTTGATTCACGACTCGTAGGTTGGCAGCTTTGCACAAGCCATCGAGATACAAATCGTGCCGACAGCATAATTTTCTCAAGTTATAATTTATTTCTTTAATACGGTGTAGTGAACACAATTGAAACTTGGTAGATATTTTCATCTGTCCCTATACAAAAAAATTGAAAACATAAGTACCATTTTTTCAACATTTTTTCAGCTGTTTTATCCGTTAAGATCGTCTCTTTCCATAGCTCAGTTGAAATTACTTTTTGACTTTTTATTTATAGAAAGAATCACAACGTAGAGATTACGGTGATCATTTTAAGCAGAAATGACATAAAACTTATATATAAAATTATATTTAAAAAATCAAATTAATAATGCATGAATATTAACATTAGTGGTGCATATAGGTTTGAGCGCGGGAAAAATACAAATGAAACATTTATCAATACTTATAACAAGTCTGCGGCAAAAATGTCTAGTACACAATTTCGTGACTCATATAACACATTTATAATGATAATTATTTTATTATAGTATTGTATATCGCGTTGTATTTATATATTTTTAATATGTATTTCACATTAATTTAATAAAATGTATTAATTAACAATGATTTAAAAAATTTTACGTTTAATTCTTCAAATTCAATTTTTAAATATATTCAAAAACATTGTATTTATAATTGCGACACGTGAATTTCTCAAAGTAGGGATATAAAACAAATATTAAAGGTAAAGATATAAAACATATATTAAAACTTCTAATAATCCACAAAAATATAGTTAGGTCAAAAAAGATTAATTTTCCCAGCCGTTTAATACAAACCATGAAGTTGATAGACAACATAAATGCGAAAAGAAGAAATTCTTTTATCTTATAATAAAGTGCTGTATATCTTCGAATGATTATAAATTAAATAAACAATCCATTGTTTTTATAAAATGCCATTTTATTATCTATTGCTTGAATTCATCGTCATTTTTATTATCATTTAATATAAATCAACTTTCGAATAAATGCAAAAATAATATCTGAAGGACGCTCTTATCAAGTTGTTTAATTAATTTTATAATCCAATATATTTAAATATAAATCAATATACAAAGAAATTATATATTTATTTATAATTATATAATAATTAAAAAATTATATAACTATAATTATTATGTATATGCATTCTTATATATATATATATATATATTTGTTATAAATGTATAATGAAATATATTTAAATATATTATTTCTACAAATATTATAATGACTGGTTTTACATAAAATAATTAATACATGTAGATTATAATAATAAATATAATCCTATCATCTTAAGATTATAATATCCAAATATGACATCAAATTAATTTACTGACTTATCCATATTATTCTTATTTGTATAAGTTTACCATATCATCATCAAGTTTATCAGGTTTTATAAAAATTTTTTGTTTTTTGTAATAAATATTTCGGAAATAATTAATAAATTTTCAGATTCTGTTCTTCAAATATTAATATTCCGATTATTTATATCATTTCAACTCCTAAATTTTAATAAGTGGTCATTATTTATTGTAAATAATTTGGATATTATATGAGTTATTTGCAGCCATAATACAGATATTACATTCAATGCGTAAAAGAATAAATTCATTAGTACAAAAAATTAAAATAGTTGTTGACATTAAGATAATTAGTAAATAATTAATAAAACGATTAATAAGCTATATGCTTACAGAAGAATCAATACTTAATGCGTTAGATCGCATTGCGTAACAGTATAAAACAAGTCGTTGAGAGCATCGATATATTTATATATTGCAATCTATTTAAGAGAGTCAGAGTTACTTTCTACTGCTGGTGCTTGATGCATTGTTGCTTCCGAAATCTATAATGGGATCCATGTCTCGTTGTCCGTGTTGTAATTACCTACACAAACATATTAAGTGATTAGAAAAGTAAGAAGTATACAGTAGCACATTGTTAGGCCAACGTATATTACAAATAAATTAAAATTATTATACGTTTGATAAAAGCAAAAGCTATGTAAAGATTAATAGGCCGTGATTCGAGCAAAGTAAGACAAAGATGTTGTTATACAATAAATAAGTTTATTTAAAGACAAAAATAAACAGCTAACGATTCGACTTGACTTAGTCTTTTTCAGAACAAAGGAATTATCATTGATCAAAACATATTATAGAAAATTAAACTATATCTCACAAGTAAATCTACCCAAAAGGTACACTCCGATTTTGATGATCGTTTTATTTTGTTGTATTTTAGACAAAAATAAGGGACACATATTGCTCAAATCACGATCTATTAACTTTCACATAGCTTTTACAGTAACACAGTTATAGCACCAATAAGATATATTTCAGTGACATTTATTTGATTATTAGACGGAAACTTATATATTTATTATCCAAATATCTAAAAAAGTTAAAGTCCAGGCACAAATACTATTTGAATCCGAGAATGCTAAATTAATATCTCGAATATCGGACTTTTCGTCAAGCATGAATATTTAGATAACAGATGATAATAAATTGGAATTGT
>NJRP01000035.1:236889-307656 GCA_003063835.1 Aphaenogaster floridana
GCGTTGCTTAAATATACTAAAATATCGCCACAATGAAATATACTTACGTCGCGATGCTATTAGTTCCGCACAGTATCACGGACTGAGTGTCACTAAATGTGTTATACTAGATATGTGCTACGGAGAAATGTTCGAGAAAGGTCGAAGAGAGAAATATAGATATTTGCTAAAACATAAATATTGATATATAGTTTAAATCTGTCTAACACTCAAGTAATATAACTATACTTTTAATTATTCGATCATGGTAACGGAAACCTCTGGTTAAATATATGCTTTATTGAATAATGATAAGCTAAAAAACAACACATAGCTTAGCAGTAAAGAGAAGTTCTAGCTCAGTTGAAATTACTTTTTGACTTTTTATTTATAGGAAGAATTACAGCGTAGATTACGGTGATCATTGTAAGCAGAAATGACATAAAACTTATATATAAAATTTGGAATTACATTAAAAATGTTAAATTAATAATGCACTAACATTAATGGTGCATACGGATTTGAACGCGGGAGAAATAGAAACAAAACATTTATCGATACTTACAACAAGTCTATGGCAAAAATGTCTAGTACACAATTTTGTGACCCATATAACAAATTTATAATAATAATTTTTTTATTATAGTATTGTATATTGTTGTATTTATATACTTTTAATATATATTATAATTGCACATTAACTTAATTAAGTATATTAACAAAGATTTAAAAAATTAATTTAGTTGTTTAAGTTTAAGTAAATTTAATTTTTAAATATGATCAAAGATATTGTATTTATATTTTGTGATACGTGAATTTCTCAAAGTCATCAGATGTGGATGAAAACGCGATTGCAAATGTAAGAATAGATTTAAATATTAAAACTTTCGATAATCCACAAAATATCATTAAGTTAGAGAAAACCGATTTTTCCCAGCCGTTTAATACAAACCATCAAGTTGATAGACAATAGAAACGCGCAATAAATAAATTCTATCTTATAATAAATTGCTGTATACTTCCGAATAATTACAAATTAAATGGAGAATCCATCGTTTTTATAAAAATGCCATTTTCTTATCTAGATTGCTTCTATTTATCGTCATTTTTAATTACCATTTAACATAAATCAACTTTCGAATAAATGCAAAAATAATATCTGAAGGATTTCTTATCAAGTTGTTTAATTTTATAATCTAATATGTTTAAATATAAATCAATATACAAAGAAATTATATATTTACACATTTATAATTATATAATAATTAAAAAATTATATAATTATAATTATTATGTATATGCATTCTGATATATAGTGATTATAAATGTATAATAAAATATATTTAATTATTATTTCTACAAATATTATAATGAGTAGTTTTATATAAAATAATTAATACATACAGGTTATAGTAAGATTATAATATCTAGATATAACATCAAATTAATTCACTGACTTATTATTCTTATTTGTAGTTTACCATATCATCATCATGTTTATCAGGTTTTATAACAATTTTCTGTTTTTTGTAATTGATATTTTGGAAATAATTAATAAATTTTTAGATTCTGTGTGTTCTTCAAATATTAATACTCCGATTATCAATATCATTTCAACTCCTAAATTTGATTAAATGGTCATTATTTATTGTAAATAATTTGAATATTATATGAGTTATTTGCAGACATAATACAGATGTTACATTCAATGCGTAAAAGTATGAATTTATTGGTACAAAAAATTCAAATAGTTGTTGACATTAAGATACTTACTAAAGAATTAATAAAACGATTAATAAGTGTTTATATATGTTTATAGAAGAATCAATACTTAATGCGTTATAGATCGCATTACATCGCGTAACAGTATAAAACAAGTCGTTGAGAGCATCGATATATTTATATGTTGCAATCTATTTAAAAGAGGCAGAGCTACTTTCTACTGCTGGTGCTTGATGCATTGATGTTTTCGAAATCTATAATGGGATCCATGTTTTATCGTCCTTGTTATAATTACCTACACAAACATATCAAATGATTAGAAAAGTAAGAAATACAGTAGCACAATTATAGTATCCATAAGATATATTTCAGTAATATTTATTTGAATATTGGACGGAAAATTGTATAATTATTATCCAAATGTCTAAAAAAGTTAAAGTCCAGGCACAAATACTACTTGAATCCGAAAATGCTAAATCAATATGTCGAATATAGGACTTTTCGCCAATCACTGAATATTTAGACAATAAATAGATTATAATAAATTAGAATTATTGATGTTAACATGATGGAACCCGGACATTTCTTGTGGAAATGGGGTCCCGGTCAAATTGGCTGAAATTTTTATATGATGTAGGTTTGGCTTACTGTTGAACAGTCTCAATGGTCACCAGGTCAGAAAATCAAAAGTTTTTGAGTTACGACGGCTCAAATGTCCGAAATTGACCTCCATCGTCAGCCGATATGACAACCGTTGCCCGACTCTTACGACGTGGACGTGGTGCTAAGTACTAAGATTTAAGGTGGCTCATCTCTTTGAGAAATTTTATTCATACTTTTATTTATGCGCACACACTTATACACCCACATACACTTACACATCCCCACACACAAACACTCATACAGACACGCACATACTTACACACACGAACACAAACACACACACTCACACACATCTACATAAACGAACGCACACACACACACATGCTCGTATAAACACACACGTACACACATACACATATGTGTTTTTCATGAATGCAATGATTCTGCACATATGAGTACATATCGATATGTTTGGACAATCGTATATGTGAGACCATTCAGTATTCACACTAATCTGTAAATGTGCACATGAGTTTGTATGCTTATATGATATGTGTACATATAACTTCATTAGCTGGATCGTTCCCCGATCTTGCCTTAATCGGCTGGATCATCCCCCGATCTCGTATTTATTATCAAAAAACCCCAAACAGGTGTGTGCGTGCGTGTGTGTATTTGTGTCTTGTGCGTGTGTGCAAAAGTATGAATGAAGTTTCTCAAAGGGATGAGACACCTTAAATCTCAGTACTTAGCACCACGTCCACGTCGTAAGAGTCGGGCAACGGTTGTCATACCGGCTGATGATGTAGGTCAATTTTGGACATTTGAGCCGTCGTAACTTAAAAACTTTTAATTTTCTGACCTGGTGACCATTGAGACTTCATCAGTGAGTCAAAACCATCAACATATAAAAATTTCAGCCAATTTAACCGAGACCCCATTTCCATAAGGAATATCCGGAGTCCTTTGACTAAATAATTTTTTAACTTAAATATTCATGCATTTATAAAGAACATGTGTCAAATATCTAACATGTCACAATATCTACATAAATTTTTATAATCTTTATAACAAACAAGTACTAAAAAACTAATTCTTCCTATTGATAGCATATACAAATGCATATGAGTGAGTCAAGCAAGATGAAACATTAATATTCGCTATATTTACCATTAGTATCCTCCTTATTCTTTTGTTGTTTGAAAATGTGCACCAGCCCATTGACCATTAGCGCTTGTACTTGCATTGTCTTCTTCAACTACTGATTGTTGTACGCTTACATTCGTATTATTTTTTACGTATTGCATACGTAAATAAGCTCTTGAATATTTATTGATATCATGACGAAGCAAGTGCATTCTTAAATTTTCTATACCATCAAATATATTAAGATTGCCATTGCAAAACATGCACCTTGCAAGATGAAAGTTACTTCTTACGAAGGAACTTGTATTAAACTCAAAATATTGTAATAACCAGGTACGTCTAATCTCTTGTCGTATTTCTTGTATTGTCTGTGAATGTCGATTTATTAGGTGTATCTGGAATTCGTATGTATAACTTTGACTACTCAAGCGTGTTCCAGAAAAGTTGCATATTGCAAAGGGTATTTCATCTGGTGTGAAATATCGCCATACAAAGTTATGTGAGAAATTCCATCTCGAGTTATCTTCCATCCTATATCGTTAATTATTTTATGAACACTAAGAAAGCGTGCTTTTATTTTTGCTGACTCCTGGCCACGATGAATGTTATTCTTAGCGCTGCTTAATTTACAACAATGCTGACCACGATAAATTTGATTACAATTGCACTTCTTCATGTTTTTAGGTTTTGTTTGAAATGTGGCAACAGTGTTCGATATTTTGTGTTGGATATTTGTCATCTGTAGATCATTATAAATTACAATTTTGAACGAGCACGCACAGGCAGTGCCCCTCGAAATCCAGTATGTAAGAGTACGGTCCTATCGCGCGGAGGATCATCTAGAAGAAAAGCCATTGAAAAACCTTTTTTGATCTTTCGTCTAGCTTTAATAGTTTTCGAGATATCGGCCTGGATAGATTAAATCGTACACCCTGTACATATATATATAAATTGCTGTACCTTTGAATGATTATAAATTAAATAAATCCAATGTTTTTATAAAAATGCCATTTTATTGTCTAAATTGCTTAAATGTGTCACATATGGTGAAAATTCACAAAATCAAACGGTGTTAATAAGGTTAATTAAACGTTAGAAATATAAAATGTTTGTTAGTACCTCAGGTCAAGAAACGACTGATATATAAATAAAAACAGACAGTGCAGCTAAAGTTTGTCAATAATTGAAAAGTATGCTTTGTGAAGACTCTCGGTATTGTAGATTTAGACTGTTTATTTGTGTTTTGATATGTAATATTTCAGAAATAAGACGTGTGCTGAAATGAGGCTCCTCGTCTAAGTTTCTGATATTGTCCCAATCAAAATCGTAATTAAACTGCAACTTATGTTCGGTTATTACAGAATGGGTAGACGTGTTTCTGCGAATATGATTTCGATGTTCGGAAATTCTAGCTCCCAATTGCGTACCCGTTTGTCTAACATAAGAATCATCACATTCTTTACAAGAGATTTTATAGACTACGTTGTTCTTAGATTTATGTGGGACAGGATCCTTGTAAACTTTTATAAATTCATGGAGCTTGTGCTGAAAGAGAAGAGTTTAACGTCAAGGATGTTTAATTGTAAGATGTTTGAATTTTTCTAAAATTGATGGGACATAAGGAATTGTAAACCATGAATGTGGTGTTAGTAACAGAATCATCGAAATTCTGTTTAGATGTTCGTTTGTTGAAAAGGCATTTGAAACATTCATTAATAGTGTCAAAAATAAATCATTCGTTCAATCAAATTCGTATTAAATTCTTCAACTTTCATTAAACACCGCAGTGCATTCGCGCACTGGAAAGTTTATCGGGCCTGAATATTATATTCTGAAAAAATATCGCGAAGATAGTTGCGTTTTTACTTGTGAAGTAATATTGTGTAATAACTTTTCGTCTCACTCGAATATTAAACGTGAACATTATCGCGTTCTTTAAGAAAGTAATATAAAGTCGTCATCTGATGATTTTGTTATCACAAATTGCACCTTGCTCGTTGTTTTACAGATTGTAGTAAAAATTCCTTTGAGAATAATAGAGAATAACAGATTACTAATTCAGCAAATTCTGTTCTAAAATTTGGTTCAAAATACATTAACCTAATTAAATGTATTAATTAACAATAATTTTTAAAAATTTATTTATGTGAATTGAATGCATTCTTTGATCGGAAGTGTCCCGTCGCGAAACCACGTGTACAGAAGCAAATCGTGCGACGTAGAAACGCGAATAGAATAATAATGTGGTCCGGACTTCTCTCGGTGATACATCGACTGACATTTCGACTGACATTATTTACGGCGATCCCCTTAATCCACTCTAGGAGTGACGAATCATATCAAAGGCAAAAAATCCAAAAAATTTGTCGCAATTCCGCACGGTATACGTAAATCACAAATCAAAATCGCATGTGCTAAATTAAAAGCAGAAGGATACGATTGACTATGGAATAGTAATTTCTTTTTACGCAGAAAATCGTTATCAAGTGAAAGGAAATCTATAAGATTATTTTTTATACATCACGTATATGCGAAAAAATTTTCATTTCTAGATATAAATGTTTATCTCACAATCAGTTCAACAGTTTCGTAAATAGCTTCGCAGACCTGACGATTCAAAAATCGTACGTACACAACATCAACGATAGCTAACGACTGGCAATCGTATGGATCGTTGACGCTCCTTTTTTCAGGATATATCTCGCATCATCTTGAATTGGTATGCGACACGGTCTTCCAACAATACGACAATTTATATGGATTTGGGAGAATCTTCAACATTCTTTTGGATCCACTGCCTTGAGTTTTACTTTCCGCGACATTCAGTAGCGTTTCTCTTCCCCCCTCTCTCTTTCTCTCTCTCGCGTTATTCTTCTTTTTCTTTTTTCCCCACGACTCACCCTCTCGCTTCCATCCCGCGGATCGCTCCGCCGGGCATCAGCGAGGTTTTATCCCGCATTCAGGGACTGGCGTCATCTCTCATGGATGGATCGGTAATCCTCTTTCGCTCCGCGCACTTACCTCCCGCCGCCTTGGTTGTAGCACCCCTTCACCACTGCCTATTCGCCCACTCGATGAAAGATTATGCCGCGTCTGAATTCACGCATAGTGCGTGCATCGCGCCGACGTTCTTCGCGTAATCGCGCGCGGTTAACCCTTCACAATTTAACGTAATGTCCGCTGCCGCGTTTCAATTACGCACGCAAAAAGATGTGCTACTTTAGGATACAAATTGCGAACAAAAAGATTTACAGTTACAACAGCTCATCTATCACTGGAAATGCTTGAAAGCACGTTTTCGATTAGTAGATATATCATTTTAGCATTGTTCTGGAATGTCCTAAATTTTCCATTTTTGTCTCAGATACTTTCGCGCTTGCAAGCAATTGGCAGCGTAATTCTAACGGATATCGTAGTAGTTTAAACGATAACAATTATCTGTTGGATCGGGAACCATCCGGTTGATATCGTTGAAGTCCTTTTCGTTATTTTGTCTGCCGTGCTTCTCTGGCGAACGTATTGGCGTAATACGTTATTTAAGCGCCGTTTTATTCGGCGAGATAGCCTTTAGTGTGCCCAGACGTGCACTTTCGCGACATGTAACGATTTTGCAAACTGCTCTTCTATGCTAATATCGATAAGGTGGAAAGACTGCAACCGTATGGCCGCTCGGGGATTTCCCTTCTTCATCGAAAATCGTTCTTTTTAACGTTGGTTCTCAATCGTTTCTAGCTTGATTCTCCCATACGCTACTCCGGAATTTCAAAATTTGTATCACACCTATTGCGACATTGCGACGCGTAAAAGCCGAAATGACTAAAGTCGATTGGTATTTCTATTTAACGTGAGAAATAATGACGCGATGTGCTACTATTCGTATTTTATGATCACATTTAGTGATACAGCATCCTTAGATTGAGGATCACTGCCAGATGAGCGCAGTTTCCAGTGACTGCCAAGAGATGGCAGAGCCTGTGTCATAAACTTCTCTTTGATGCTGCGTTTTTAAAGTCCGAATTTTATTGGAAGATTATGCAAATTGCTGCTTCGCTGCTTTGTAGAAACATCTAGATGCGGTATTATTGTAAAATTTAACAGAATTGTCCGCAACATATAACAGTAGAACATAATTGCTGGGTAATTTCGAATATTTTTAACAAATTGTAACTCCTACTTATTGTTTATCGTACAGATTGACATAATGCATAGAATATAATGTTAATTTGCAATTTGTAATAAACGATATGTTTGTGACTGTTCGCAGAGTTTCATTCTTACGAGAAACGTCGGAACTAATAAAAATAACGTGGTATTGTATTTTTCTTCTAGATTCAATCGTTTCGTCGTGATGTCAGATCCATAACAGGGGCAACATACAAAGGGATGCTGAAACGTGAGTAGAAATACATGTCTCAGTTCGGTACACGAGGACAAATGTGATATAATGTTACCTCTCTGTGACAATGCACAATACGCGCATTTTTATACACGGTTGAAGAAGTTTCTTTTATCGTGTGCAAAGGCGGTATCTGTCTAAATCCGAAACTCTTGCTTGAGTTTCAAATAAATTGGATACGCATACACAAGTAAGTACACAATAAAGATCGACGTGGTGTCTTCGTTATTATGAATTTCCGCCGAGCGATCCAATTAACGGTTACACGAAAGAGAAAGACGCTTTAATATATGTATAATGCGCACACACGGAGAAAAAGTTGAAGTATGCTCTTCTGCAAATTTGTAAAGAGGAGCCGTGTTCTAAAGAAGTGTACTCTATAAATTCGATGAGATAGAGGGATAGGATATCGTCGAATCGTAGAAACGCCGCTGCGATTTTTACGATATTATACAATACGCACTGTTTCGTTAATGCAAACAGCCAACTTGGTGCAAATCTTATTCCACGTGTACACACCGCACACTTGTACGCTCAAGTGCGTGAATAGAAAAGCCTAATCCGAGCACGAGAATCGGTTTCCGTTCAGCGTGCGGCTAGGAAGATCGGGGCCGATAATTCAGCGCGGTATTTACGATATTTATTGGCCAGTTGGAACAATGGATCGATATTGTTTTTCGATTGGGACCTACGCGGCCCTCGTGCTTTATATGCGGCGCGGTTATATCGAACGTGCGTTCCCTATGCACGTACACACGCGAAGCTCGGATCCAGGCGAGTCAACCGGTCTCTTTTGTGCGCGAGGGAACATAAATAATATTTAATATGACAGTGCGAGGCGGCGGCGTACTATACGATATATTTGGTATAGAAATGTCACAGATCGCGGCCGTGTCTCGCTGCCAAATGCGGCTCGCGTGGAAAGCGTCTTATCTTTGATCGGAATACAGATAGAAAAAAATATATTGCGGAAATTTCGACGACGTTGAAAAATTTCGGCGAAAGCAGTGAAATATAAATCTTTTGCGCAAATTTAAAGATATTCAAATCGCTCTTGATCTGATTGCAAAATTGATGCGTTGGAAGAAATAAAATCGGTGATCAGTTATTTAAATTGCTTTAAATAGAATCTCTTGCTAGCGTGCCATGACTTTGTGACATTAGAGTCATGAAAGAGCAAAAGTTTTGATTCCGTATTTTGAAATGGAACTGACAAGACAAGTATTTCTTGAGATGGTTAATAAATAACAGGTTGTTCTTGTGTTCTCTCTTGAAAAGACAGAACGTGATCGGTAAGCACATTGTATTCAGACTGTTAGTTTACCTTCTGACGAAATTTCGTATCAATCCATCTTGCAGTTTACCGCACAGACCAAACTCCAGGCAGTGCACATAATTGCGTTAGACGAGATCGTCATTCCATGTACGATCGTGCTTAAAACATTAGCATTGCTCAGGTCGACTCGAGAGAGACCATTCGCGACGGCTGGATATTCGTCGATGCTAAATTTAATCCTTTACTTCTTCTACGAGTCGACACCGCGCGTTTGCAACGCAAGTTTCCGTATATAGGATACGCGCGGACTCGCCACGTCTTCGCGATGTTTCTGTCAAATAAATAACTTCTAAATAAACAAAGTTTCCGCGACGCATAACGGTTTAATACAGCTGCGTTTATGTACATTGCAGCGAAATGCCATACGAATCATCGTTTACCGCAAGGAAACAAATCTCGTTGATGAAAGTTCCTCGTAAAAGATGCGAAAAGTAATACCTCTCGTTGAATCGTCCCTCGCGTGACTTTTACGAGATGCATTTCTTGAAAACAGAAATATGTAATTTGTTTTTATGGAGTACTCAGGGGTAGCAGATAATTAATCCTACGCAGGGAATAAAATATTCGCTATAAACGCGAATATTTTGTGATCATACTCGAGCACAGTGAAAACAAATCGCAACGTCAGTACGTTTTCGATCCTCGATCGATCTGGATTGGAAAGAATCCTGAACAAAAGACGGATCTATTTGAATATCAAATTTGATACCGCAGCGCAGCTCTGGTATCACGCGTTATCCATAATCGTATTTAAATTAAGATCGCATAAGGTACTCGGTTACTCGTATCTTTCCCTTTTCTATTTCTTTGCCTCTTTCTCTTTCTCTTCCCTCGCATCGTGTTCCGAGGAAGGCCTTAGGTGCCCCCGTCAGTGACGAACAATAACGATAAACCATATAATGGTTAAACGCGACAAATATACGTACGGCATGTACCTATAGACTACGGGGGCAACCGAAGAAGAGGGCGGCGAAAGGGGATACGAGGAGGGAAGTCGGAAGAGGAATCGGCGGAGGTGGAGGGCCCCGCATATGCATACAATTGATACAGATATACAATCGTCTTTACATACGCGTCGCGAGTATTCTTCTCTCGGGGGTTACCCGGCTCGTAGTCGACACGAGCATCGGTGCGACGCGACGTACCATGAGAAGCTTAAAAGCTAACATCGGTGCTGTACTACGTCGGTGCCCTCGTAAGCGAAGAGAGAACCGAACGGGGGCTACTATAGGGGCCGAGCCAGGTACAGCGCGGCTTGTACGGTACCTTATTGCGGGAACTATTCGCGACAGAACGGGCTAGTGTACATCTGTTCCTGTCATAAGACGTGATTTAGGGGTGAGCGTGGGCATTGATCTTCCCGCTTTAAAGGATATCAGGCAGTTAATGCGAGGTCATCGGAAAGTCGATGGTCGAACGGGATTGCGCGGGCAGGCTGACTTATGCAATCGATATCGAGTAACGACAATTTTGATCTTAATAGAAGACGTCATACTTTCTAGAGAAAGTTCCGGCTAACTAAACGCACTTTAATATTTGTGTGATTCACATATTAATCAGTTTATCTATGATTTTAAATAATAATTTTTAAACATATTCTAGATTTCGGTAGTTTCGTCTAGATATATGTATATTAAGTTCTTTCTATTCACTGTAGATATTGTGTAGAAAGTTCTCTTATGAAGTTATTCCCTCCAAAATTTGGTTTGTATATATGTATTTCCCATACTTATTAAAAGTGAACAATGCATTTTAAGTAATTTACATGCAAATAACATTAATTCAGAATTATTACAGTCTGTATATACGTTTTTATATCTTTATGTTTATTTATGAATATATAAAATTCTATAATGTTAAACGGTTTTTTGCTGAGAAAGTTAGTTGCCGCAAGTATAAAATATGTCAAATCATAGAGTGTGAACTATGTCAGATTCAAAATTTCTCACGAATCCTTGCGATCGCTTTAGATAACGGCTCCGAAATTTTCGTAACGTTACCTTTCCGAACTGGAGCGACGACTACGACTGCCTCTCGGTGACACGCTCTAATTATGCAATCAAAGTGGCCGTGAATAGTAATCGCGACTCGCGGTAAGTTTCGGAGAGATCTACCTGCTGTCTGCTTGCCACGTGAATGCTTCACCATCGTATTTCATATAGGTGAACCAGTTTAAGTACTCCAGGTAGGTAATGCCGCTCCGGAGATATACGAACGTAGCAGCGCGTATGACGCACCGGATAACCAGTTCCACGTGATTTGTGGCTATTCCTGGGCGATCCGGCCGCGATAATAAAGTGGCAATGGGGCTTGTTAGCGAGCGGGTTCAACGAGGATGGTCGTGCGCCCGTCGCATGACGGTCGGCGTCATCGGCGGTTCATTTGGTGGAGATCATCATTTCGTGGCTCGTATGCCGAGCTCGTCCCGTGAGAAAATGTCCCACCGTCTCGCATAATTACGGGAGATCGTTCGCCACGATTCGAGAAATGAACGATATAACGTCGCCGCTTTTGTCGCACGCGACGATATAGACGTTACTTCTTGTGGATCGCCGCGATGTAACGCGTCTTTGTATTGTATCATTGGATGAAGATCGTTGGCTCTGAGTCGCGTGATAAAAGGGATCATGGTTAGAAGCGTAATTTTCATGCCGCTTCGTGGAACAAGGGCGCGCGAGTTAGTTTCTTCATAATTCCGAAGAAACGGATAGACGTATTGTGAATCCAAATAATTATACGTGACGTTGATAAACTTCGTCGTAAATTTTAAAGAATATTTCTGATGAATTGCATCCCGTACACAAAATGATACGCTTTAAAGATTCGATTACCGATTTTGTGAGAAAAAATATCGTATTTAAAGAAATATGGATAATTATTCATTCTCTGAGTTTACGAACAAGTTAATGCGATATTTCTGTGCAAAGCACGAAAAGTTTTTTATAAGGCACGAGATATCTATATAACATATGTTTTAACGGGGAAGAGATAGAAAATAGCATACGTAATATAATTTTTCAGAATATATTTCACATATGTTCGTTCCTATCTTATACATGGAAATATACCATTCTATGAACTGTAGACACCCCATTCGATGAGAAAATATTTTAACGCCTGGAATAATTACGAGCGATCGTTCGTCCCGTCTCTTCGAATCCCGGAATGTTTTGACTTTTGCATAAAATATAAGAGGACCGTGCCACTCTGTGTCGAGGGATTACAATTTTAATGTACATTACAATCGCAAATGCTTCTCTGGCTTCGCTAGGTGTACTCTTTTCAGCGGCTTTTCGACCTTTTAATCTTCTTAATTTTTGCTCCTCTTGCGATTGCGAAGCACGTTAAGGTTTAGTTCCGCCACCGGCTTATTAACTATTTCGCTTTACTTTTTAACACAAAATGCATTCTTGTCGCGAATATTTATATTTAATCCTGTATTCCCTGTTTTTTTCTATTCTCCTGCTTTTCGCCGATACGTTTTAATGTAATGGAACAGACATATTATATTTGCATACGCTATCTCCTGCTATACAACACCACGCTAGATATATAATATTACGGCTAATAAAAAATCGTCAAAGAGAAATTGCATCGCACCTATCTCATTTTATTAACGATTGCTTCCGGCGAAAAAAAAAAAAAACCAAAGGATTGAATAAAATCTTGAATTTTTATTGTCAAATTTCTAATTGCAAGAATGTATGAGTTTCCCAAGGTTACGTAGAGGATTACTGCTCAAATCATTGAACAGAGTCAAAATAAGGAGGCCATGATTATATCACGGTTGATTCACGTTGGAGAACTTGCTTTATTTGCATGTGCGACACGCAGTATGTAAAATAAAGAGCCGAAAAGCGAAAGACTGTTTTTAGTTTCAGAATTATTTCTTTCGATCTCTTATGCTCGAAAGCTATTTTGCGAACAGATATGAAATACATATTAATCACAACTAGAAAACGTAATTTTTTTATTTACGAAAAAAAAACGGTTAATTTTTTATGATGACGAATAATATAAACGCCTTAAAATAAATAAGAGTATTATGAGGACTAAATGATTTGGAATTCGTCATTTGAAAATTTAGCAAGAGGCAAAGGATCATCGGAGAGGCAGGACGTGCTCGCTGGCCTGGTCCTTCCACGTCGGGGTCAGTCTGGTAGGCGGTACCAATGTGGCCAGGCCTACCTCTCTTCTGACTCAGGCCTAACAATGGACCTGCAACAATGCAGGCACCTCGCTCTTGTCCGGACCTAGCCTCACCTACGTCCTCTTCCTCTGATGTCTGCACACACGTCGTACGTGGACACTGATACATGTTGAGCAGCTTTGCGGTCGAGAACCGAAACCGAATATAGAGACACTACCGGACTCTGGCATCAGTCGTAAACATACTGACTGCAGTTCTCGCGAACTGAACATTTGTTACACAATAAAATCGTAAACGCGGCAGAGTAAAGAGATCACGAATATCTTAGATTTCAGGTAATACGACAAAGAATCAATGAGAAGAGTGGAAAATTAGCAATATCATTGATAATCATATAGATATCATTTTGTAAAATATAAAGCGCGTAATAGTAATAAAATAGATTCTGCAGAATTGCTTCTCCATATGTAAAATGGCAGAAAAATTTACACCTAGGAAACTTTACAGACTATGGTTTTATCTATAGATGCTTAAAAACTCTGACAGACATGATTTAATCTTTTCTCTTTTCACTTAAAAAGATTAACATGTATTGAAAGAATTCGCATGCATCAATGTTGTATAATAATTAAGACCGTGGCGAATCTTTTACGGGGAGGCCGGCATTATTTACACAAAAAACATAGATCTTCCCAACCGTACGTCAGTAACGAATAGCGGGCATTAGTTAACAGGATATCAAAAGGATATCCTGAGTTAGGCCCACCAAGGAACCAAGACCCCACCCAGGCAGTCGATGCCTGCTGCAACATCAAGAACGAATCCGTACCAAACACAATGCCTCGAACCTGAGCCTCTATCGCGATATCATCCAGTTATAAATTGGAACACAGCTTCGTTCTGGCATTATGATGTCTCTAATATGTCTTTTTTCCCCGCTGGCCACTGACCAGGCCGATCTTCGGGCCGATCGCCGCTCATATTCCTAAGACATTCGTGGGTCTACGACAGCTGGACTTCTCCGCGTTCTGCGGATTGGTTCCACCAATTCAAAGATTTTTTTTTCAGTGGTTTATTAGCCGCTTTATCCTTGACGTAACATTCTTGATACATTGCAATAAGAAAACTCAAACAATAGTTAACATATGCTACATTAAAAAATTAATGTATGTTTATTAGATATACTACTCTAATGAAATGTAAAAAATAATTATTATTTTTATGTTTGAATACACAGGAGAGATTATGAAGATTGAGTTGTAAGATTTTGCGATCACGCGTTTCCGAAATGTTATTTAAGTTCAAGGTGTATTTATAGATAACTTGACGTGCCCTACGGGGTAACACACATCCTCGGCTCTTCCACCGGTAGGAATTATTCAAAATCCTTGCTCATGCGACTGCTCGAGATAAATAACTTTTGCTTCCACCTCTTTCTCTTTTATCCAACCGCTCCTCTTCCACTTCCATCGGGTGTCTCGTGGGTGAGCTCTCGGGGCAGCTCTCCATGCCCGGATGTTTAACATAACACGAGCAATCATTTATGCGTGGCGCGAGCTGGCCGGCGACCCCATAATTTAGACCGGTGGGCAGAACTAGCTTGCAGCACCCCGCGATTGGCCCCGTATGGAGTGTGCTTTACATTTTTACGCTCTTGACGTCGTTTCCGTCTTTTCCGATATCTGCTCATTCATCAATATTATATTTCTCGAAAAAGAGTCACGCAGTTTATCTTTTGGAAATAATTGCTTTAATAAAAAATTAACATCGATGCCATAGTAATAAGAAAACCGTATTTACATTATATTTTAATGTCGCGTAGTTAACTGTATTTTATTATCGTGTAGCCGCTATACTAAATCGTACAAATAACCACCATAGCCGCTACAATCGCGAAAGAACGTAATACCTTGGCAACGAGGACCGTAGAGAGATCCTTGCATTCCTTTTTGTATCATACATCACTCGTTTATGGCATTTATCTTGCATATCGTACGCGCGCGTTCAAACGATTAGATCAACTAAGAAGAAGCTTAATAAAAATTTTCGATTACTATCGGTTCTTTGCTATCTGCGACTGTGCAGAGGAATTCTTTTGCAGATTACAGATTCGAAGCGGCAAAACGCATTTGTAACGCCTCTTCGAGGAATGGTCGCCGCATCTCGGGGTAATAAAATCAGCATAATGATAAGTAAATACCTCCCACCCGGTCTCGTCGCGGGGTTCCTTAAAAAGTCACCGGGTATATCGAGGAGACCCCGTATACATACGCGGGCACCGCTGGGCCCCCCACGGCGGGATAAAGCCGGGCCCCACGACAGTAGCCGTGTACGCCATGGGTTAGACAATGCCGCACGCATTAATACACTTCATATTAGTCCGCTTTAATGCGTGTTCGCCGGCCATTGTGAATGAGCGACACTGTTTATCACCGGCCCCCGTATAACCCCTTAGTCTGCCCGTAATGGTAGGGGGCTGCGTATTTATCTGGGGCCCTTTGGCGATCGAGGGATAACAAATACGTACATGTCACACGCTTGGGTTTTTTCAGTTTTTTAGTCATCTTTTATTTTCCTCAAATCGACCGGTGTGCATTTCTTCCACTCGAACTTAACTCGAGATGTAGCAACAGTCGTTTAATTCTCGTGGGTATCCTTATTTCACGATAATCTAAGAGTTATGTATTTATATCCCGGGGCGTAATGATTTCTCTTTGTCCTATAAGAGGTAAATGAACCGTCGAGTTAGTAACAATTAAAATATATACATATATGGTCCAATACCTTGCTGGCTTTACTTTCTCGCGGTTATGTCTTCTTTTATGTCTCGGTTTTATTGCATCCGATAAGTATCGGATTATTTGCAAAAATGCGAACGCGTTCGAGAATGTGCCTCGGGCACTCCAATTTTTCGTGTGAAAACCGTGAACTTTCACGATCAAGTCGCAAATCCGCGAAAGTAACATCGCACTTTCTATTTTATACAACAGTCTATCGAACGCTATAATTTATTCCATTAGACTTAACTCTCGTCACGATTTAATGCGCAAGTATGCTGCGTAACTGGCGGTTGACAATCATCAACGCGTAATGCTGCATTCCGAATCTCGAGACATTATCCGCGAACATTCGCATTACGCTTTCTTTAACGTCACACTCCAGCGTTTCGAAATAATCGCTCGGAGCTCCAAGCTGGCTTTACACTGGACTCGAAATTAATTCTGGCGCACAAGGTTGCACACGCGAATTTTCGTGTGTGCATGTCTCGCGCACCGCGAATATTTCAACAAATACGCACGACATCTTAATACCATCACGACTCGTCGCGGGCTGGCTTTTCAGCGGGCTCATGAATAATTCCGGGGACCCAAAAGGTTGAATGCGCCAATTTGGAAAGTGCGGATTTCGTGTATCTCGAATTCTTGTCTGTCACAAAGAGGCGAGGATCATAAGGAGAAAGGGACGCCGAGGAACAAGAAGAAGTTGAGGGGCAACGAGAAGGAGGAGCAAGAAGAGGAACAGGAGAAGCGGCGGTGGGGGGAGAGGGAGAAAGAAGCCGCGGATGAACCCGTCGGATAAATATAGTTCGTTAACCGATGATGTTAGGACATCACCCCCGCCTCTACCGACGTACGAGTATACCGATATTATTTCTGGCATTGACTCTCTCCGCGGCCGAGAGTGTACGACCCGACAACGACGACATACCGTCATCACTCATGACTCATGAGACTCGAAATACATACTCTCGATAATAATTGAGAGCGCCTTCGTCTGTTATTATTCGAAAAGTAGTCTTCTAAAGCTATCGAATTTTAATGAATTGTTGAATGCATTTTACGCAAATTTTAATCACGATATTATTATTTTTAAGAGAGAACATTTTGATCATGATAAGAATATAAATCACGATTTAAACGACTGTTATACAATTATTAAAGCAGCAAAATTTTGTTACTCGTAGGATGCAAAACCTTTTCAAACGCAATGTTTCTAGGGTGTGAAATACGCAGAATGTCGTGTTTACGATCGCTTCACTCTCGTTTTCTCTGATTTTTGGTAGCCGACGTGTCGTCTGGGATACTCCGCGACAGAATAGTGCACCCCACACACACATCCCACGCAGATATCTCGATAGTGGATCAGCCAGTGTAACCTGTACAAAGGCAGCCTTAGGCGAATCAGCCATATTTATGCTTTGTTGTGAGCATAAAGACCCACCATAACGACCCACTGTGAATGCACTGTCGTTGAGTATTTCATCGCGATGCATTTATGTCTCTTCGGCTCGAAACTTCTACAGTCGAGACCATTGATTCTACTTTCTTCATATTTTCTTCTTTTTGGGTTTTCACTTCCATTGTCTTCTTTACTTTTTCTTCTGATTTTTTGCGGGTGCTAATATTTTTTCGTAGTAAATTTTTATATTTCGAATAGCAAAATGATTTCAAGCTAACATCTTTTGCCAGCTCTTAGAATTATGCATTTCGACGAAGAGATTTCGCATAAGGTCCGCGCAGAGATTTTTAAAAGTGCGCGTATATGCAACGATCAAAAGTCAGGTTTTTTTCGTGGATCATGAATGTCGCGGTGAAATCTGCAAAGAGTAGCACGGCCATCGCAAGGAACGCAGAGAAATTAAAATCACGTGAAGTAACCGTTTGGAGGACGACGCTGTCAGAATATTAATGTAACGATGTTCGACTCGACGGAACGAATTATGCTGCGCCGAGAACTGTCAGCACGCCAATCCGCTCGGACTTTCGGATATATTTCGCAACGTCCTGTAGACAACGGAAATTTACAGAAAGACGCGATCTACGCGACTGATCCCGTTCTGATGGCTGATAGATGGTGATATATTGCCCACCGATGCCAAAACGCGGTGCTCACCGTTTAACCGGCGGTATCGCATCTATGTCGCGTAGCAAGTATGTTAAAACAAAGCTTATTATGTATCTATGCCTGCTGAGTAACATGAAAGTGAGAACGGATGCCAAAATATGTTCCGAAATCGTGTACTGTCGCGAATAAATATTTTGTCGCGGCATCGCGGCGGGTATTCATCCGTCATCGCGTTTTGCCTTCGCATTCTGTTCTGAATCAATATTGTTCAAGTTAACTAGAAATATCCGCCGCGCGAATGTATTATGAAACCTCTCTATTCTCGTAACGCAGATATACCCTACATAAATTTGTCCTTCGCGATTACCACACGGCGGATTAGTCTAAAACATTCTGATCCACCCATTTGTCGTGCGATGACAATGCGTTCAGCTGCATGCAATATTATCATTTATTCTCTCCGGATATACCGAAAATAAAGACGATTTGGGCACGTAAAACCGTTTTCATCGGTGAGGATAAAATTGAAAATTAAATAAGCTCAAGAATGTAAAACACAGAAATATTATTATTGTGGAATTATCGAAAGCTTTTAGTACGAAAATCGATGATCCAAATTCCAGAAGAACAGCCAACGGGATGAAATCGACTCCGTCTTACGGGTATCATAATCCGGGCACATCCGGGAAAATATAAGACGACGTCCTGAAGATCGCGTATCTTTGGTATCGCGTGTCTTCGGCACCGTTCCTCGTGGCGGTTTCGCGCTCGTCGCTACTTAACAAACTTACCCCTTTAGCCCCATCGTCTGCCCGGGGCTGCAACGGTGGAGCGGGGTACGCGGAAATTCTTAACGCTGTTAAGATATGTTAATTTTGTTTACCTATAAGCTATTAAAGGGGTACCTAACGTGCTTAAAGCTAAACCAGTTTGGTTTTCGCTGGATGTGTTCAAGGTGGATCCTGGGGGATATAACGCCGCGCACGCCAGCGTTGCTCGCGCCCTGGAAAGGGCTTTTACAGGAAGAGCTGTTACCGGAGAATATACCGAGCCGCGCCCTATGCGTTATACGAAAGTAAGATCGTATCGCGGCTGAAGCGATACCTCGACAAACACACGACTTATCGAAATTCGGTCGTGCTAGTCGAATAAGCCAAATAAGTTGGAGAAGAAAGTAGTTTCAAGAGAAAGAAAACGATTATTTATTTCTAAAATAAAATTAATTCGAAACGATAAATGCGCAAATCGTATAGAGAATCTGTGATATATTTTGAGACCGTATCTCTTTGCAGAGCTTTCTTTATATATATCTTTTTAGAAATTATGCAATTATGATCAGTGGGATACAATGCAATATATGCGCAATTATACGTAATCGGAGAGGAAATATAATTATAAGACAATTTCCCGCGATGATTCAGAAATGATCATGATACTTACGAGAAGCTTAGGTAGCTTACGAGAAGCTTACGAACGCTTGCTTACAAATCTTGATCTTTGGCGAAATGACTCGACGCGCCATCGAGAAAAGCTCACACGCAGCCGGCCGGAGTTTTGCAGCTGCGCCTATTACTAATCCACGGTAGAACAATTTAAGTGTTTGCTATCACTAATAACCCGGCGAGCAAACGCGGCATTATTAACAGGTTCGCAAACATCTCCTGTATTAGTGATCCCGTCCCCCTATAACCTACATAGACTTTCCACGCGCCGACCTCACCCGCCACCGCCACGCCAACCCTTATTCCGATCTCTTGTACAGATATTTGCCGTGTCTACATCGACCAAATTATCTCCGGCGATTTGAGGATAAAGGATTTTCGTCGAGTGTCGCGCGCGATGCATTCGACCGACGAGAGAATTGTGCATTACTATACGCATGCAGTAAAGAGCACAACAACCAGGTTATTGCTAATAATAATTCTAATAAAAATATCGCAATGTAAGGTTCACGAAGATTATCCTAGCAAGATATTTATTAAGAATTTACAATAAAATATATAGAAAGTACTATATATTAGATATATATCTAAGATATCTTTGATATATCTAAAATATCTTTGATATATCCGGATTTTTAAACTAATATTTATTTATTCCCTCCAACGTTGTTCCTGAAGCAATGCTGATCAGAAGTCCTCGATAGAAGCCCACGGAAGAAACGTGGATAGCGATAGTGATTTTTGCCGGCCGTCGCACTCGATTGAACGTCACGACGTTTTCCATCTATCCGGCGGGATCTTCCTCGTGGAATAAATATGTAAATTAGCTCTTCTCCTTCCAGTCGAGGGGCACACGCTTTCGTGAGAGGCCACGACGGACGCAAGCTGGACTTGACCTTTCGCATCCCTACTCACTTTCTTTCATCCGATCCCACCGTTTAGCCTCTTCTCTGCTTCTTGATATCTCGAGAAGACGTCGAACGTTGAGGCCGATATCGGAGGCCTGGAGGCCGTGTCCTGTTCCTTTGAATAATTCAACTCGTATACTCCCGGCGATTTGCGGACGACTGTAAAGGCACGTCGATATCAATATGTACGAATGTATCTCGGAATTCCGATTGCGATGCCTCGGGAAATTACGATTGCAAATCGCCAAACGTTATTGCTCCAACCACATCTGGTTCCTTTGCGTTTTATAAGCCGTTAATCGTGGATTGCCTCTTATTTTTTTTTATTGTACGAAATGTATTTCTTACGGGCATATATTTAATATATTTTTAGTAATTGTTTAGTATTTGTTATTACGATATATATGTTTGCGATATTTTTAAATATATTAAGGTCTATTATTATAAATAGTTGCAATAATATTTTTCAATTTAGTTTTTAATAGTTTCTGTTCCTGGCTTCAAATAACTTTTATGCTACGTTCTTATTTTGAGAGAGAGAGAGAAAGAGAGAGAGAGAGAATTCTTGTCTTTTCATACTTTTTAGAGAGTTGACGTATTGAAATTAACTCTGAGAAATTATATGAGATGTCAAGTAACGTTCAATCCGTAATTAAGATCTAACCATTCATTTACGTGAAGGCTCGCAAAGCGTTGTTCGATTTTCGAAGCAAATCAATCGGCTCCGATTTCGTTCGGTCGGCGATTATAAGCTCCGCGTGGAATTAGATTGAAAGCTAATTAGTATCGGACAGCTAATTTCGCTTCGACCTCGCCCTTCGACTCTGCGGCTAACGTTCGTATTTTCGTAAACGTTAATAATACCGTGAACAGATATCGGGCCGTCCAGCTGTCAGGTATGCCCACCCGCTGATATTCCGAATCGAAAGTGAAGTGGACAACGATCTCGGCCTAATAAACCATGGAAGAGGTTGCCGTTGTTGCCTGTCCGACATAAAATCGACGCTAGAATGCGCAATCGTATATAGTACGACAACTTACAACTGGATCTTTATCTCGCGTGATAATGCAAGTTTAACAATAACTCGTGCTGCTTTACTCAGCGCAATGAGTCGTGAATTGTCTTCATCACATGTTGTAATAACGATCTGGTAATTTATTGTTGTTGAAATTATCATTCGTTGGAGCAATGACTACACAAATTAATTGCGATTTTAATATATATTAAAGCGTTTCTAAATGCGTCGAGAGGAAATTTCTAACGAAGTCTTTCACGTTTTATTCGAAGAAGCGTATTTTGTTGCGATGTCAAACTCAATTCCGGCAAACTGACGAGAAGCTCGAGCCGAGCGTGCCGACGAAACGAGGGGAGAAATGTTTTTATTTATTTAGACTTCGATTATCTCGCTTGCGAAAGAAGTCAACCCGTCTGGGACCACCTATCGCGTTTCTCCTATAATTCAACTCTCGAGAATGGTCTCTGTTAGAAAACAGGGAAACACCCGAGCCCGTACCACGTCCCTTTTCCGCATCCGTGCATTTCTCCTCGTTACTGTTGCGTGGAATTTTTTCTTGCTCTTCTGGTTTATTTTCTATTGAATTACAGCGACATACAGATAGAAAATGTCAAGTATTGCATGTAAGCAGGATCTTTTATAAGATCGACCGTATACGGTTGGCCAGTTGTTGTCGATGAAATTTGAATTTATTGTTAAAATAATTTAACTTCTTGTAAAATATTGAGAATTGGTTTTTCATTTGCGGTGATGAAAAGCGTGTGGAAGATAAAAAAGAAGACACGAACAAAAAATATTGAAGATAGAGGAAGGGTGAAAAGGAAAAGAAAGGGAGATAAAGGGAGACTCCCTACGCATCATCGTTCGGCTATTTTTTTGGTTCGATCGTAAAATCTAATGGGCGCATAAACCGTGGAAAAGAAGCTTCGGCATAAAAAAGAGAACCGTCAACGATAGAAGCATTATTAATACTTTATGTTAATTACCATATCGTTTGGTTCGTCGAACGGTCTTAAATCGAGTTGCTAAACAGCCGTGCCTGATCGTAAATTCGTTGTCTCGGCTTGACGCTCGATTAAAATCTGCTTCCAGGGGGAATGTCCTTCCCTTTTTCTCGTCCTTTTCACCATTTCATCGACTACGTCGATACGGCTTTCCTCATTGATGCTAATCGGCTGTGACAATCGATTAAAATCACAAGAGTGTTATTTAATCTTTAAATAAATGGATAATCTTCATTTGATTAATTAAGCAGAAAATATTAGATAATAAATGAAATGATGTCGCGCTTTGTTTAGTATCTTGTTCTTCTAATGTAAAAAGCGTTGATGTTTAGATCTGCGTATCATTTTCGTGCAATCAGCGTCTTTCAGTATGGAAATATAATTGATACGTAATGATTCGGGCGATTGCTTTATTAACTCCCTTTGTTCTCCCACTCAGGAGCATCGCGTGATTGCATATTTCATTATGTAACAGCCACATGGTGTATCATACATGCTTTGTAATTCAACCTGATTGTGGTCTAACTATAAGAACCAAACTGCCGATTCATCCGCCCTGCTGGACGTAACAAAGGCGCACGCACAGTAGCAATCGCTATAATCTGGTCACTTATGCCGACATAATGGCTTACAACCTTCGTTTGGTTTCTCCGTTTTAAGACTCCAATCACCTTGCCGTCGCAGCTGCTATAAAAAAGTATATTGTCAACTTCTTTGATTAATTCTTTCATTCAGGGCCACTTCCTTCCGCGTTTTGTTGAGAGCGCAGTCTACTAGCGTCCTGTGTCGATTGACAGCAATATTCCTGAAGTATCGCGATGACATACTCATATTGAGATGTATTGTAAAAAAAATTACGATTAATTAGTTGCGTCGAAGCTCATTTGCAGCGTTCTTTACGGCTAAGTTAAATTGGCAAAGAAATGCCGGAAACATTGCGGCATTGGTCAGGATAATACTTGTGCAAGATTGAGAATTCAACATGTATATTTATAATGACAGATTTAATACATGTTTTACGATCATCGTGAAACAATTCTTGCGCGTCTCTTTTGAACGTAATCAAAAGTGCAATTTAGATATCGATTCGTATTTATGATCATAACATACGCTATGAATTTTCATGACTGTATTGTGAATGTTGAGTTACAAACAGTATACGTGCAAAACAAATTAAACGTTAATCGAGAAAATGTTTACGAGGAAATTAATAGCTTTAACGAGTGAAAATATGTATTAATAAGATTTGAAAAGAGAGTTTAAAAAATTTAGATTATTATAATGAATTAAATTTGAAATGTATAATGAAATTAGAATGAAATAAATTTAATTATCGTGTTTATGCTAGATTCTTTCTTCCATAATGTTATTCATGGCTTTTTATCCTGAGTGCTAATTACATTGTAATCCTTTTCCGCTTAATCATAGTTTATGCAGTGCGTTCCGGAAAACTAGGCATAACAACGAAACGATTCTGAAAATTAATAGGATTCTGTATATTGCATAAGATTCAAGCGTTGTGTCATATCGATTAATTCGGTATAGATATGCACAAAAGAGGGAAGGACGCGCACCCTCTTCTAATCCCGAGTTAGAGCGAGAGAGGAACTGCGAGAGAAGGAGCGACTCGTGATAATTTAGCAGTCAATTAGCTCGCGTTTCGGGAGCTGCCGAACTCCCGGCACCGCGATAATATCGACTGGCGGCTGTTATTTCGCTGAAGTTGCTTCGAATTCGGATTCGCATCCTCCTTCCCGCTCGGCTTTGGTCCGTTTCGCCATTCCGCTGGTTTCTGGAGGTTTGGTGGCATTGGTAACGTCGCGCCCTACCGCGCTTTGCTGCCTCCTCGCGCCTACCCCACCTGGTAATTGTTTGATTACTCAGCACGGCGCTGAGGCACGGTTAAACTCAAACTAAGGCCTCCAAGACCTGCCTTGGCCCTCTCTTTTCCTTCTCTCTCCCGGTCTTCAACCGACGGGTTAACGTAAGGTAATACCACCGTACGTCGGCCCGCCGGGTATTATCGGGTATTACTGTCCCGGGGGAGCGTTAATTAGCGATCATTAGTTAATTGATCGGCAGCCGTCGGCGAGGTGCAGCCCCGGACGATTCCGTCGACGGAACTCTTGTGCGTGTTTAGCCATTAATCCAGATAATGGAAGGACGACGGAGTTTCCCCGCTCGTCGATCGGCAATGCGCTGCTGTGAACACGTTGCAAGTATGCGATCATTAACCGGATGCACATCGAGTGGGGCTTTCTAGCGTGCGGCGCTTATCAACGTATCGGGTTGCCCCTTTGGAGGATATTATGTCAGATCGTTCATCCGTTATGTCGCTGTCACGAAATTAATTTTTTCACAATAACGGACGCGAGTAAGATCGTTGTACTTTTTTATAATTTATAACTAGATGATAAATCTCTATTTGTGAAAATACTTTTATCGAAGGACATTGTTCTTTTGTGGATACAGGCACGATTCTCCATTGTTATTATCGCCATATTTAAATTGAGCGTCTCATATTCCTTGCGCAAAGCATTTTGCTTTTTTTTTATCAACGTGATGATTAAGCTCATCGAGCGTAGGGTATAAAGGAAAACTAAAGTGTCCTCCGCTGAGATTACGCGATGAAAGGAGTGGATGTCCAATATACGATTTCTTTCGCGTCTTCGGATAAGCCACCCGTGAAAGGACAGAGAGAGAGATCAGGAAAGAGTCGTCTATAAAAATAATCTTCCAAAGACTCGATTCTCGATTGATACTCTCTGGGGAGATCTGAGGGATGCTTTCTTTGTGAGCGGGTTTTCTCTTCGTCGCTTCTCTCCACAAAGCTTTGTCGCGATGACGTGAGGAGTTCTCGCCGCTTTTTAAGTTCGGTTTGATTCCGACGCGATGCTCGCAATGCTTAAACGCAGAAAATACGAAGTAATTGAAATTTTAAAGATCGTACACGGAAAGAATGGTTTTGCTGAGATATCTAAAATTTTGGCCAGATACAGATCTGAAAATAATTTTGTTGGACCATCAAAATAATTATGTAAGACGCCCAAAATAGTTACTTGAATATCAACATTTTTTGCAGCATTATCATCATATTTGAGCGTCCTAGTTACATATATTTGATGGTCTAACAAAATTATTTTCAGATCTGTATCTTGCCAAATTTTTAGATACTTCAGCAAAACCTTTCTTTCCGTGTAGTTTTCTCACACACATTACATTAATTTCATAGAATTTAGAATAAACGGAAATAAGAAGTAATCTTTCTTCTCCGTTATCAAAAATGTTCAAAACGAAATCAAATTCTGATGAAAAGTAATTCAACTAATACATATTCTCCAAGTAAAATTATGTAGGAACAAGATGTGGGAAGCTATAGGCCTTCCAATTACATTTTGAAAAAAAACGAGATCAACCGAAGACGCGCGTCAATTTTTATGCAGCGCGAAGTAGCGATCGCCCTTAACGTACATCTCCGATCAGCCGGACAAAACTCGGCCCGCTACCGCTCGTACCCGATAATTGTTAATGAATAAATATAAGTCTCGCACAATAGGGCGCCCATATGCGACCGGACGTGAGTGACAATGGCTCGCCGTGATGCTTATGAAGTGACAGGTGACGCTTTCGTTCCCGAGAGAAAGAGAGAGAGAACTCATTTAAAATCGACCATTTCGAGAGATTGACTCGTTTGCACTTACGATCCCGGCCCACCTTCCCATACGGTCTTCCAATTGCATCCAACGTTACGGTTGTGAATTACAATGCGACAGAGGAAATGAGGAAGGGCGTGCCCGAGCAAAGTCAATGCGGTGCTCTCTTTAATTCATCCCGTGTAATTCATTCGTTACGTCTTAACGGAGATTATACCGTACATTTCCATATTTTATCGGTTCATTATAAAATTGCGAGAGCAAATCCTTCCTTCTCTCTGCTCCTCTCATCTATATTTTATAATATTGATTATCATATTGATATCACATTGATATCACGTGTCTTTTTTAACGTTTACTTCAAAATCTGCATTTTATTTTCGTAAAGATATTTGATCTCGCATATACTTCTTTTCTGTACCGCTTTGATATTTCATGCTTCACTCATGAAACGATATATTTCGCGAATTATGTAACATATCCGTTATTTAACATCTTTGTGCGACAGTAAGTTTGCCATATAAGTCACACGTGCAGTACGCGATCGTTTGCGCGTCAAGCAAATCGGCGTTAAGGCAGTGTGAAAAGTTGGTCAAGTGAATCCGAAGCGTGAAGTATTCGACAGAAAGACGCTTTCCACATGGCGGATTTGAAATAAATTTCTATCTTCCACGACGGAGACGTAACCGGTGAACTCGCTTACTCGAGATACTTATCTGAGTGAAGAAGGAAGGTTGAAAGAAGCGGGTTCGATGGCTGTTCTGCGTGGGAGAATGGCTCCTACCGAAAGGCATACGGCGCGATGAATGGCGTAACGAAATCGTAACAAAAAAAAAACTCGGGCATGTGACAAGTCTTTGTGCACGACGAAACCTCAGGTTGTTCCCCTCACGCTTCCTACACATAGGTATTTATCGCGCACGTTTGTTTAATATTCGTACACAACGCTTTATCGATTTAGCCGACTGAGGTAACTGACAATGAGTAAGTCTTGATTAACAATGAGGAGAGGGGAAGAAAATAGTGCTTACGTGTGAGAAAATTACATTGAGGAAATGAACGTGTGACGCGAATATGTGTCATAGGTCATTTGTCGAATAATGTGAAGAGAGATTTACTTATATAATCATATCTGTCTATATAATTTAATAAGCATTACCTTATTGAAAGCATGTTATTAAAAGCGCGACGTATTAATTGGCGTATTAGCACTGACAATTCTGCACGATCGCTGGCTATCACGGATGGATGGCGCGTCGTAGAACCGAGGCTCGCGCACTGCTCTCTGAATTTAGCAGCCACCTGGTATAAATGGCCGAATGTGGTAATTATACGCAAGTCAGCCCGCCGTCCATGCGGCATTAACGTCTAAGGGCCTTGGGCTGTGGGAGGTTTCAGTAACGTGTATCGGAGAGGGCAGAAACGAGTTGCAGCCCTAATATTTTGACGTGGCCTAATGAAACAATGCGAGGCACCGTCCCGAAAGCGCGAGCGAGAGGATAAACGCGGTACGGGCCGGCCTAGTCTCTGTGTGAGCAAGACAAACGCGAGGAATGGAAGAAACCACGAAATTGTGGACGGGTCCTCCGTCTCGCCGGAATTATTGCTTGCGCGCACCGGCGGAAGCAGCTGCGCCGTAAATCTGCATTTTCGACAGGTGTTGCGTTGATTGCATTGCATCGGCGATCCGAAGGAGCGTCTTTCAGGCGTCATCCGCATCCGTGGGAATTGCAAGAGTCGAGGACAATACTGTGTTTGTTGCCAAGGTTCAGGCTACATTAATTTTCCACGACATTTCGCGCAACTCGCGTATACATCGATAACGATATAGGAAACGCTTTTGTCACTTCCGTAAAGTTTTGTTATCGGCGCAACATCGAATGTTTATTATCTCGCGAATTATCTTATTCTTGATATATGGTATGTGCAATGTGTTTGTGTTACATTTTGTAACAAGATTAATTTAACTATACGTCGTAACGGGCGGCATAATTTTTTGAATAAAAAATAAAAAATTAATAAACTCAAAAAATTTTAAATTAATTAAACGGTAAAAATTTTTTATTTTCTGGTTTTAATTTATTACATTTGACGAAAGGTATGCAGAAATGCACGAAATGGCTGACCACCTCAGCCAATGATTGGACTTCGATTGGCGGCCATCGAAGCGGCCGACACTCTCGAACTGGTCGATGCATCGTCCTGCAGCAGGTCTAATCACGTTCCTTTTTCTCGTACGTTTTCTCGACGGTAAGGCAGACCAAGGGTCAGTGATTGGTCGAGACGGGAGAAGGGGCCTATGCGGCCCTAAGGCCCCCATCCGAGATCGGCCGTCCTACCACCACGGGGATACCTTTGACGGGTCGGCAATAAGAACAAGTATGAAATCAACCTCCCGACAGACAACAGACTCTATCAGATGGTAATTATGTGTATGGCTGATACAAGGAGATACGGCCCGATATGCACCTATATCCGAAATCTATACTGGGTGTCAAACTCTGAAATAGAATTCCCCGTTAATGAAATGCCAGCTCGAATGAACGCTCAAGTATACCTCGAGCACTTGTAATAATGGCTCGAGACCGAGTGCAGGAAAAATTCTCTGCTCAAGTTTGTTAGACATCATGAAACTGTATGTCAACATCTTTCCGATATCATCGTGTTACGTAATTTTTGAGTATAGTGTTCCAGTGGGATAATTACACGAGCAGGTGCGATAGCTTCAAACCGTTAAATTACGTGTACACTGAAATAATCTGGCATGTGCTCATCAAATTGATTAAAGAACGTACTACATCATTTTCTTAACATTGCGGCGTCATCCGGTCTTCTTAAAATCCATTTTTAAAAACCACAAGATCTTAACAGTAACAGATCTTTCACTGAAAGCAAAATAGTTATACAAATATATCAATATATTTATATTGCTTAACGAACAATAATATCAAAAATATTAAATACGCTTTTTAAGCAATTGGTTTATGAGTCTTAAGGATAAGAGCTTCTATAAGGTTTAAGCTAATAGATCGCTTTCGGAGCACCCGGTACGTAAAATACGTTCGAGACGGTACGTTAGCGACTGACATTATGAGTGACGTACGATATGGAGGAAGGCATCGGGCAGTCTATAATATATAATAAAAATGCATCCA
Source organism: Aphaenogaster floridana (assembly GCA_003063835.1). Lineage (NCBI taxonomy): Eukaryota > Metazoa > Arthropoda > Insecta > Hymenoptera > Formicidae > Aphaenogaster > Aphaenogaster floridana. Next base: position 266,245 of record NJRP01000035.1, read on the forward strand.
CACGCCTCGATGAGTTGATTGTCTGCTTGTCCGGATGCCAAAACGTCCGAACTCGTGCATTTCATATCGCGTTTTATGCATTTACGAAGCGCCCCGCTCCTTCGTACTCGGGTGGTCAAGGAATCGGCCCACGGCGCTCTTTCGTCGTCCCGCGTCGTCGTCGAATAATAATCATAATAATGAGAAATTCTTGCTCATCCTCGACTATTTTTGGATTTAACGGTGTTTCAGGAATAGCCTTTTTAACCGTTCTCCTTTAGAGTTTTCATCGTTATTACGTAATCGATACATGTGTCTTATTTAATTTATTATTCACATACATATCAGTATCTCCCAAATGCTTTATTTGCCATGTTCGTATTTTACTGAATATTCTAAAGTAAAAGAAGCGAGTATTTCTTTCAAATAAAAATGATATATATATAAAAGTGCATAAGGTGACAAAACAATTCATAATTGCTATTTAACAATGATAGATCATCGTGATTGAGTCAAGCGTTCCGCAAACTTGGCAGTAGTATATGGCACTTTGACGATCTCATAATCCTGTTCTTAAATTAGGTTAAACAATCGGAAGCGAATATCTCAGCTGCCTCTAAATTGACGGAACTCCTGTGAAATACCTCTAAAGTGGTGTCCACTTCTATATGCTTGACTTTTCCCCATTGCCCTCTTCCCTCTATCTGTCTATCTGTATCTACCATTTCACGAGATGAAACGTTCGCAAAGCGGGACGTCTTCTGTCGGAAGATCGCGAGAGAGAGGGGGTGAGAAGAAGGAAGGTGGTTTGGTAGTTACGGAAGACGGGGGTTGAAGGGGCGAGTATTTGTGTAATATTCCGTTTGTCTTGCCTTCAGAGCATCCGCTAATGTACACAACACCGGCGCGCAGGGGAAGAAGGGTGGGCGCGGGTGGAAAGGGATGGTTTGAAGACACTCTGCGTAAAGCGAGGATGTACCTAGGACGACGGAAAGGAGCACCGGCAGCTACTACTAGGATTGTTATTGTACAATTTGCTAAGACTAAGGCGCATCTAGTGTCGAGTGTGAGGGAAGCACCTTTGGACATCAGCCGAGGTATCACACAGAGCGCCTAGTTGGTCCTCCTTTTGCCTGCGAACCGACTTGTACTGCGCTTGGAAGATCTATTGTCTTGATCCGTGACAAATTCGACGAGGAGCTTATAGATCAGCTTTGACAAATCACGCCGACGCGAACGACGATTAGACGAGCGATCGGATAGCTCGCATCGTACAAAGTTGACCCGCGATAATCGGACGAATCGCTTCCGATTGGCTGGCACACGCGTACGACCAGAGGGTCTAAAGTTTCGCTGTTGACCAAGATCAAAGCGGAGGACCAGTATTCCGTAGATCCGTGAGAGAGTGTCTGGTTAATGCCAGCACAGGCACTCCTCTTTACCGTTTGAAGCAATAACGAAGACGTTTGTTAACCGGCGATAACTTCGCCCTGATTCTTGATGATAAGATCACAGCAAGTTCCCTGTAGCGTCCATTGCGTTAGCTCGTTTGTAAGCGGGATTTGGAACTAGTCTATTTCGACGAGTTCAACTCTCGACGAAATATTTCTCAACAAAATGTATTATAGTTACTCCTATATCACAATTTGTTTGATCCACTATATATTATACCTATTTTCAAATTTTCATTAATACGGATAAATAAAGAGATCATTTTAAATAAAGAGACGGGGCATTGGCATTTAAATTATTAAAATAACGCTGGCCCAAAATTTCTATTTGCAAGTCAAACATGTGCTAACAAACGAATGTTTACGATATATCATAAATCCACGAATCAAAGATGCCTCGCTGTCGGATTAACTGCGACATCTGCATGCTTTCGGAAAACGAAGAGGCGAAGGGGAACGTTATAGCGAATATTCCGACATCTTAACGGAATTACGCGACCGGAAGTGGCTTCCTTTAGTCACACTCACTGATCCCGTCTCATCCTCACCCCACGTAAGCCTGCGGAATCGCGTGCGTTCCGCGAGCAAATCGCGAATACGGATGTTTGGGTGCGCGAATAGTCTGTCTTCTCGTAGGCCGGGCAGGAGGGCGGATGGCGGTAGCAAAGTGGTTGTTCTTACACAAATAAAACAGCACTTAGTACAGTACTTACCTCTCTCGCTCCCCGCCGCCCACACCCGCTTCTCTCTCTCTCTCTCTCTCCCTCTCTCTTTCTTATGTACACTTTCTCTCACTCTACGACAACGCCGACAATGGGAATGTGACATGTGCCCGGCCTCCTACAGCAGGTAACACCGCGATGCGAACTCGTATGCAAATCCACTTGGATATGCACTTCAATGCGAACTACGGAGATGCGAGTTTCAGCAAGACTCTTTGGTTAAATCAAAGACGCGCTGTCATGATGCTACCGATTGCTCGTTTCGGTCGTAGCCAGAGTATATTCTAAGAATAAATTCAGCGAGCGGCGATAAATTGAATTTATTAATTGTTAATGTTTACATAATATTGTAATTATTGTTAGTTTATCTAATGGACTGTTTAAAAACAGGAATCTATATTATTTTGTTTCATCCGTAATAAATATGATTTTAAAATTATGTTTGAAATTATTGTGATCATGACAATTATAGTGTAAATATTGCAAATGTTTAAGCAAATTTTATAATAAAGTAATCGTATATAATTATTGACATAAAAAGATACAGAAATATCCTATGCGTATATCTAAAATTATTCCATTTTTCCTGAATTAATTAGTGATTATATACGTGCAGATATTGTTACTAAATTTATACTATTATATATTTCTGACTTTGTATTTTAAAAGAAATATGGGTAATGCCATGATTAATGTTAAAAAAAAACGAGAAGGGCTTATGAGTTTTATGAAAAGTTACTTCAATTTTCAAACAATTTCGGCGGCGGTAGGTCCTATTAACCTGACGCTGAACTTTCTAATTTAGGAAATATTGTTTTAGAAAAGACTACGAAATTATCAACAGACATATTTAAAAAGCAAATGAACTCGTACAATTAATTATTCCCAAAGTACCGTCGCTCAGAAATAAACATTGCTGAATAATTCCAGGAAGGAGTTGTTAATGCGATGTTTTTATCCGACATTCATCTCTTGAATTTTCGATCGTGCCTAATTAATCAAAAACACTCGAAACGTTTATAAATTACCGAGTAACTATAAAATCATGAATTTCTACAGATCGTTGAAACACAAGATTCTCGTATCCAAATACGCGAAATTTAAAATATCGAAATATATTCTATTTTTCTACATAATTAAAATCTTACGCGCAACTGAAGACGGGAGGGGGGGTTCATGCGCAATGTTGAATCTTTCCCGTCTTTAAGTAGCACAAAGCTGTAAGCGTGGTGAATTTACACCGACACCTTCCGCTTGAAGAAAGTAATAGAGAAAGGGTTGACGTCGCATATCCCGCGAAATCAGTGGCCGTGCGGATCTGGCAGAAAGAGAGGACCGGGGGGAGAGGAATGGGTTAATATTTCAGGAAGATTTCCCGTAGCCCCGTGTGCGCGCGCGAGCGCGTGTACCATTGAATTCGCGAAGCTGAAGGCTGCCTCTCGCCCCGGCAGAGGTGGAGGGTTTAATAAGAGCCAGTGCCGGGGTCCGTTGTAATATCCGTTTTGTATAATCGCGCTGCCGGTCCTCCTTTTATTTCTGGTAATTTTTCTCATCAGAGCACCCGGACGCCCGGTGTCCCGCGGGACGCCCTGGGCAGTAGGACGCCCCCCTCGTTCTCTCTTCCCGACCGTTCGTGTCCATCCGCTCCATGTCCGTCTGACAGCGCCGGATTCAGAGAAACATATTAATACGTAATCAGTCGCGGGAGCTACCTTTGCCGTTGTGCCGGATCGCTGCCTCGTTCTTTCGCTGCTTGTTTAGCATGCCGTTGCTGCCGATGGTGGTGCCGCTCGCTGCTGCTGACCTCGCAGCTAATGAGAGTATAAGTGGGGATCAGCAGCTACCATTGAACCGTTCTGTCTTTTGACATCGCTGCGGTTCAGCTGGAAGCAGAAAGATATTTGCAGATGAGAATTTTATTATAGAAATTTGTTTGGTAATTTTATAAGAATCGTTTGCTGGTGGATATTTCTAAGAATTTAATGAATCAATAATTAATTATCGATATATTAATATGGCCATCAATGTCCAAGAAAACCTATGTTGTCCAAAAAATATCGCGTCATTGACAACAACGTTAATTTCAAAGTGTAGAAAAATTAAAACTGTGAAAGTCGCAGTGTGATTAGAAATTTAACGAACGAAAACGGGAAAGAAAAGCGGTTGATATCGATTTACGGCAGCTTCACAAGCAGCCCAGGAACGTCGAATTGACCTTGGAAACAGGAAACGGCGTATGGTATTCACAATCCACGCGGTCCAACCAAGTCCGTTGGGTTACCCGATCGTTCCGTATCACCCGGCTATCGGTCCATTTGAATGCCGAGGTCAGATCGGGGGTCCGATCGGTTGCGCTCGGGCCGCGTCTTTCTTCGTCCCGCCGCGCATTTAAATATTAGCCTCCTACGAAAGGCCCATTGAAGCACCTCGCAGGTGCACTTCTACGGTTTTGCTTTCTTCGCGTGCGGGAAACGCACATCTGAAGGCGCGCCCTTGGAGGGATCTTGATTCCCCATTCTCAGTTGGGTGCCTCCCTCTTTGCTCTCGTGTCCTCTCCACTTCGATGAAACCTTTTGGACAATGCAATGTGCGCGATCGACCCGTCAAAGGGTGCATGGGAATATTGTAGGCTTACGTAAGAACCTTGAGCCTTGCACGCGCACATCTTGAAGGGATCGAGGACGAAGATTGTTGGCGAGAATCGATCGTGTCGTTCCAGCTGCGTTGGTTTAGCTCTCTCAGGTGAATAATATGTGTTTGTGCAGGGATGGGCCCCGTAATAAATAGGTTTTGTCCTTGAGAGATTTTCTTTTTTATTCTAAATACGGACGGTTATTGACTTTAATGATGTAACAGCCAATTTATATATACATATATATATATATATGTTCGATTACGTTTTTCGTTTGACATTTCTTATTTTAGTAGATATTGCGTTGATAAATTACTGATCCAGTTTTTAAAATTATCAGATTGCTAATTTAAAGACACTAATAATTGCTGATAGATATAATTTATTATTAGCATGCGTATGTGTGCGCAGACCGATCATGTTAAAGCTAAGATTATTAGTGTCACACGTAAGTACTAAGAACATGAATCTTCGTGAATCAATCTGCTATAGAAATTAACAACGATATCTGCGAAATCTCTATTTAGGAAAGTGATGCACACAGATGATTTGAAACCTTTTAGATTGACGTGGCACATCACGACGGAGCCGGCGGGCCTCGTTCCGATTGCTCTCTTTTTCTTTTTACATACACGTATTAATATTAATAGCTTGCTGTTTTTAGATGAAGCCAAGCTCGCGAATGAGCTTTTGATTCGATTCGGCCTCGGGGATCGTACGAAGACGGTCTTTTCTTGTCGTAATGACGTCGCCACTCGGTACTTCGATAAGCATGTGTGTGCGTGTTGTGTGTATGTATGTGTGTATGTATGCATGGATGTATGTGCACGAGCTCGGATATCGTCTCCTTTTCCTTCTTTCTCTTTTCTACGCTTTGCATGTCGCTCATTGGCAGGTTTGTAATTATTCTCGAGCGTACAAATTGTGCGAGCAGACGATTGTGTACATTGGTAAACGTAGTCAAAGAGCATAATAGCGTAAACGCGGAGAATAAACACGAATGTTTCGTAATATAATGTGTAATTATCAATCTCGGGCAAAGTAATTTGCATTAAGCAAGAAACATAATTATGTTTAGCTAATGATGGCATAATAATATAGCTCTGGTGAAATTACGAAGCAATGAGTTTCGTGCTTCGATAAACCTTTGTCGCATTATTGGTTATATGAGTTTTTAATTAATCCGTGTAATCGTGAAATGTCATCAGTGCAGTAATTAATGAGCATAGGTACGTTTGCAATTGCCAGTGGCCAGTGTGCTATATTTATACCCAATAGTCATATTAGTCATCTATATTGCGCTTTTGCTGCGTTTCGGTAATTAATTGACTTTAATTGGACGAAAGGGTATTCTGTTTCATGAGCTGTTAAGAATTGTCAATGAGTTTCTTGAATAAAACGTTATATGAACATTTTTTGAATTAAAGAAAGGTAAAAGTTTTTACGTGAACATAATTGACTGAAAACAGACGATTTATCAGGCAACTACAATCATCGCATATTTATTTATGTGTAACGCGTTTTCTAAAATAGAATGAATTAATAAAAGAATGAACAGATACTTGACTATGATATATGCGAACGTAAATTAAAACTATTTAAATATCTTTTTTCATGTTTCCATTTAGTTTCTGCTTACCAATATTTTCTTTATCTGCAATAATTTTTTTATTTGTCAATAATAGAATTATTGATTAACTAATTAATTTTATGTGTATAGTACTACGAATATTTATAGATAATATAAATTTCAGTCGTGCTTCGCGATATTGATGAAAGTTACGCGGGAAAGCTTTCTTGCTGCAAATTAAAGTTTGCGCATCAGTTTTTTGTGTCATTTTAGCAAGTTTCTTTCATGGGAAACACAATAATCTGTTAATGCCAACCTGTTTGTATCCTATACGGCGACGAAGAAGGTCTCGCGTGTCCTCCATCCTCGCGTCTGATATCCCGCGATATTGAAACGACCGTTCGCAAACTTTGATCAGCTTTTAATCCACTTGGGTGCCGTTAAGCGAAGATTTCGTGAAGACTCCATCGCGCTCCTTCGAAACCTGCCGCCGTTCATCATTCGGGGAACTTTCCCAAAATTGACGCGCCCAGCAGACGAGATAAAAAGGCGAACTCGGGAGGAAGGGCGAGCGGGGAGAGGAAAGGAGTTTAGAAAGGACGTAACTTTCGGAGATCATGTGACTGAAGTGAAATGAACATATCCGTACAGATGAAGCAAACAACCATTGAAAGTAATTCTGAAGAGTGCAATAATCATATGCGCGTTTATAAAATGTCATTATTATTCGCTGGCAAGTTTGATAGGTGAAATATCTATTCGACAAAACGGATAGAATAATTGATGAATAGATGATTAAATCATTCCGTGGATTGTAAATGTTATCGTTAATTTATTCGATTTCTCTGTATACAATTAATGATCCTTAACGCTTGATTTTGCGGTGTCTAATTAGCTTCCTCCTTCACTCGGGAGAACTCAGCCTAACGCGATGAGTCTGCATATAGGAGCAATCCGCAGGTACGACGAGTCGCGCGCATTTTTCTTATAATCTCCCCGCGCTTGCCGATAACATGACTTAAGAGTAATTTGTCTCGGATTATTTATGCACTCGACACTGCGGCATGCGTTCGGTCTCGCTCTCTTTATGAGACGCGGTGTCACCACCTGGATTTTAAAGTCGTCGCACGGATGGCGCGCGGATGCGAACGTTGGCAGCGCACTCAAGAATGGGGAAAGGGGCGGCAAATAAGCGAGTGAGAAAGAGAAAGAAAGAGGCGGTAAGAGGGAGATAAAGAGACGGCGGACGGCGGGGGGACGGAGTCCGACAAGTTCTTATCGGTGATTATGGATACGTCAAAAGCGAGTCGAGTGTTTAACGAGGACCATCCACCGACGGCGAGTCACCGTCGCTAATGATCGTCAGCCATTTTCTTTCATCCCGGGTGACACGTCGAAACTCGGTGTGGTCCGGCGTCGCCTCCCCTCGAGAGAAGCTGCGATCTCCGCTGCTGCAAAAAGGCGGTATCTCGATTTTATTTTGGAATGCCCGCGCGCGGGCCCACCCACGGTTTCTCACGTGCTGCAATTACTGCCTCTTGTAAAACAGCAATAAGAGCGCAATTATATGGACTCGTAACGGTGAAATTGAGGAAACTGTAAACCTCTTCGTTGTGTTACAGTACGAAGGGATATACCGTATTTTAACAAAAATTATTTTAGTACTAGTTGCACATGTCTGTTATATCTGATTTCTTCAAACAACAAAGGGAGAGAGGGTGTAACAGGATGATATTCATAATATATAGTTTATTCCCTTACATGCAGATTCACAGAGAGATACAGAATAAAAATTTACATCCGCGCCATATCCAAATCCAGTTTCGTGTTTTCTAGAGTTTTCCCAGACTTAGGCGCAGCAACGTCGCGCTAACGATCTCGTTTCAAGACGCACTATTTCATCGTAAACAGCGCGCCGCGGGATTTTCGTCCGGGGGTTACAACTTTATTGTCGCGGAAGTGCGATGCCAAGTACTGCGAAAGGCCACATTGACATTTTTTTCGTTGAAGAAATCCCGCCTTACGTCTTCGACATGGTGACTTACCGGTGTGGTGTTTCCACCTTCGCGATTCCCGGCGTCGAACGAACGAATGCCAGGGGGATCGTAATCGCTCACGCGAAATCGTTAACTCTTACATAAAAGGTCGTCAGCAGAGGCGGCACGGGAGAAGCCTCCATTGCATGCACAACTGCATTTCAGTCAACGGTAGCCGGCGAGCGCTCATTGTGCGACATTTTTAATTTCCAAGCGGATGCACCTTGAGCAACCACCCCCTCCTGCCATCATCGTCGACCCCCGACTCACGCTGCGCTGTGCGCGTCGACTTCGGAGTTGTGTCACGCGTGATAAAATTCTCGTCGCGCGATGCGTACACACGTACGAGTTTTCAGCTCTAACTGTGATCCTTGCAAAGCGGAGTAGAAGAGGATAAAACCTTGTACATGTTGATCCAGGTTCCCCAGGCAAGATCAATTGTGAAATTATATTTTAACAAATATCGCGTTTGAATGGATTCACTGTATGATTAATCGAGAGGAAGGCGAGCGATTGTATCTTAGGTTGCGTTATCTTGAGCGTCTCGACCAACTCAGATCATATCTGCCGAGTGACTTGTGATTTCGGGCCTGTTAAATCCCTTGTTTGGACTAAACACTGTAATTTTCGATGGCGCCGATGGGATTCCCGCGTAAACAGAGGGATGGTTAAAACTTCGACTCGACAGACGACAATTTTAAGTAGTTGAGCAAACAGAGGCTCGTGCGCTAAAGAATGCTGGAACAATTTTATACTCCAATCTTCACTTTTCAATTAACATTATTTACAGAAATGTGACGTTTCTTTGTGAATATATATTGTATACCTTTTATTTTATGAAATCTGGAACGAATAAAAGATCTTATAGGTAATAAGAATGCAATAAAAAATTATTCTCGAAAAAAAAACGAAACCCGCTTTGGAGATGAAGACCAGTACTTGCATTGTTCTATATACATTATTTTTGGCTTTCGTAATCTGTAGACGAATGAGGTTCGAAGGAAGGCTCTTTCCCACCCTCTTTTCAGAGTCCCGTTCGATTTTCACAGTTCGCGGAGCAGCAACGTAGACGACAAACAATACTCGATCGAAGGCTGGTGAACACGTCGGGAGGGCGGGAGGGAGGGGACCAGGCCGTATTTCACGGGGATTTGAGCCGAAGACATTTTCACTCGATAAATAGATGATAGGCCCGGCAGCGTGTTATACAGGACGGCCGATCCTTATTATAAACTCTAACTAGCTCGAACCTCCTGCCGCCCGTGCGCTCCGCCATGGGGGTAACGACGATACTTGATGGGATTCCTAGCCGATGGTGCAGACAATCCTATCTCGAATCCCTCCGCTCTTGAAATCACTCGCGTCGTCTTCGAGCATCGGCGTTCGTTGCGCGCCGTCCTGACGTTAAGACGCGATCTCGCTCCCATAATGGTGGTGCCTCTTTCGATCGTCGTTTTATATTAATACTCTTTTTAACATTCGACACGCTGTTGAGCGGGAGCCCCGCCGAGGCGATTAACGTAAACGAGTTCGCGCGAAGAGCGTGGCTGTTGTGCGTTTGATACTTATCGGCGAGCGCGCTAGACTTCGAATGAGCGACTTCGAATTATCGCTTACGTGACGTGCGATTTAGCCGGAGAAAGTTGTAATTCGCAGTTGTCCGTCTATGTGACGGGAATAATTATAATTCCCCTTATACGCGGATACTTATTTTTCAATTCCAACATCGGCGAGAGATGCGAGGAAGGGGAGAGGTGATATTATTTCCTAAGATAATTGTAGTATTATTTCCTAAGATAATTGTTGTACAACTGATGTCAGTGATGTAACAGCTGACAAATCGCGAGTCGGATTACAATCGCATCCGTTATGTTTTTGAAGTAATCGTGAGTTGTAAAGTCGATCGAGTATAGTCGAAGGAACCGACTCCGCCTTTGATCGGTCCATCATGCTCGTCGTCGTAGTCGAATAACTATTTATTCGGGTGACACGTCGTTTCCTCCGTCGTTGTCCCGTGACAACAACGTGTTGTTCGTTGATTCTACTTCCCCTTCGTCAGAGACAAGGCCAAGTAGTGTGCGTACGTACGGAACGACGCACGATACGAAGACGATGGTCCCACCGGCGAATATCTGCAGGAAGTTAAACAAAAAGGAATTCCCGGGGGCCCCTGAATATTCTGAATCGATTAAATAATCGAAGCCTGCCATCTAGTTCCCCCGCTGCCTTGCATATATAAAGGGTGCTTCAAAAAAACGGCATTTTTATTTACCAGAATTATGATTCTTGTTACAATATTTTTATGTTGTAACAGTTATATATCTGAAGAAAAAAATAGATATTTATCGAACACATACTTAAATACCACGTTAAAAAATTTCGTGCGTTCGCGTAAAGATATATTTATAATTCTCTTTGTCTATCGAGAAGCGAGTAAAAAAATATCTAACCTATTGTTACGCATTTATATAATGCTGTTTTGCTACAACAGGATCAATTACTGTTTTTTTAAAATGTCATTTGCGTAAGGCATCGTTTACGTTTTCAGTGTGAATGCAAGCAAGATAAACTAGCGCGTTTTTAAGAGACACCCCGTATAGGTATACACCTATATTCCTACCGGGTGACGCGCCTCGGCGGAACCATTCACTAGGCTCCTTCTTTTCATATTCAAATGGTACCATTGACGCTTCAATGAATAATACTCAATGATAAATTTGTGGGCGTATTCAGGATGGACCGCGGCGAAACCTTGAAATCCAACCGCGCCAAACGTGCACACATTTGAATACGCAACCGAAAGAGCAAGAAGAGAAAGAAAGAGATTTTAAAGAGAGAAAGAGAGAGAGAGAAATGGACGCGAGGAAAGGAAGAGAAAGAGAGAAGGAAACTGAGGGAAAGGTGTGCATGCATACAATCGTCACTCGTCTTCCTGTACGACTGAACGAGGCTGCCGTCGAACCTTGATAATAATATTCCTATTTCAATCTCTTCCTATTTCTATATCTATAATGATGCTCTTCTCATTTAAGGACGGGTGATCATCTTTCATATCGTTTCATCTTTTCTCGAAAAAGATTCGATTTCGACCTCGAAGAAATAAGATCAAGTTTCTGTATCGCGTTTCTACGTCATGATTTTCATTTTGCGATATTGTAAAATTTATAATTAAAAAACTACCATTTTTTAGAGCTAATAACTGTAAAAAGCTTTACACGTTTGATAGTATTTAAATCGTACACGGCACGTATGAAGAATGTAAGGAAACTTTCCTGGCGATTAGATGTAAACTGAGATAATTACAAAGAGATAAATGGAATTAAGGCTGTTGTTTTTATTTTTTATCATAATATACATATTAATGTCCTACATAATTATGAACTGCTTCGCGTACTTATAACTATAATTGGGAGCGACTTGGGGAGAAAGAATCGCACGTTATTGAGGCAACAAACGAAGTGTAAAGAAGGAAGTGCTAATTCCAGTTGATTAGCATTGAGAGAGTTACCGATTTTTTACAACTTTACGAAGTACGACGTCTGAACGCTTCGCTGGCTTTATGGCGACCATTATGCAAAAATACCGGCTTAGGCTCATTACTTTCCATCACGGGCTATTTCCATCTAATGAACTAATAATTCGTTCCTGCGGAAATCATTATCGGCTGGCGGCATTGGGATCGACAACTCTTCGTATCCGCTTCGTTAGATATTGTATAGTTTAAAGTAACTGTAGAAACATACTATCTTTTTAAAAATTCACATACTTAATCGATAAAGCGAAATTTTTCCTGTAGTAATTTCTTTTTTAATTGTTAACGTATTAAATATTTTTTTCTATTAATAGATTTATGTGATTATAATGTTTAATTTCTATTTGAGTCAGAAAAATCTTCCCTCTCTCTCCTTTTCTTTCTCTTTCTCTCTTTCTCTCTGTCTCCTCTCTCTCTCTCGACTCTTCATGCTGAGAATACTATTGAGTCAAACATAGATACCAAAAGATAATTGGTCTTCCAGAGCTTTGCCGAGAAGAATAACAAGTTTAACGAGCTGAGACATTTGTACCTCATCGGCGCAATTATCTCATCCTTGCTGGAAGAAAAATCGAGTTAATTATCCGAAAGTATAATAGCCGCGCAGCAGAAGGAGCGCGAAACGATAAATTAACGAAGGCAATATTTCTGTCTTGGTGCCTTTTCCGTAAATCTTTTTCTTCTTTCCTTCAGAAATATGACGATTACAGACGCGTTCAGCATAACGTTTTCCCCGCGTCCTTAGAGAACATAAGATAAATTTGTAATTTTACGCTGGTGCTTGTTTTCGCCATCCAAAGCGGGGGTGACGAAGTGCAATTTCGAAACTCTAAACCTCAATAAGGCGCGCCGTGATTCAGCTCGGAAAGTGAGAATTACCACGTCGCAGCGGCGGTCGATAGTAACTAATTGTTATTATAAACTTACAGTATAGGTTTAATCATAATAGCTTCGGGCTAATTGGATAGATAATTAAGGGTAAAGGTAATTACGGGCGTATACATCGCGTACACCGGGCTATATCCGTGCTATACGCTGCTTAATAGTCGATATGGCTTTAGGCTACGGCGCCGTTTATGAGCTACGCGATCTGCCAAAGGCTGTCCGCCGAAAATTCATCTCGAAGGTCCTGTCATTGAAACGATTACTTGTATCTCGGTCACGCTGCATCATTATGATCGAAAATGCATGACCTACAAGTCAAGTTTCGTTCACACTTGCGTTTCTCTGTGATACATGTCCATCCTAAATACTTTTTAAGAAATTTTCATTTGGCGCTCTATAATAATTTAATAATGTGCTATCGTAAAAGTATTCGAAGATTATCATGATTTACCAGAAAATCGCATTATTCGCCCCTGGCTGAATAATGCCTCTATACGTAGGTATGCCCTTAGTTTACAGCATCGAAATGTGTACCAGAGGTTTCGTCAAATTACCAATTAACGTAAACGCCAACAACAATAGCTCTGAGCTGTATTTCCGACGAAATGATGCAACGTGATGACCCGCGAGCTTTAGTAGATGCAATCCGCGTACGGTCAATGCACAAACAAGATATCAAACAGAGCGGATCTTTCTTATCGCGCGAGTATTCTGTATGTATTCTCGTCTGGCTTGAATATTGAATATTTTAAAGATGAACTGTGTGTGCACTGTTATTTCAATTGAAAAGCTGAAAATTATTCTGATTCATGGTATCGAACATGGTTATATGTTTTTATTAAATATAACTCTATTTAAATTTCTTGCATTGAAGATCGAAAAAGATGTAATTAGTACATTAAAATTGGTTAAACATCCTTGTTTTTGTTAATCTGCGAACCGCGTGTCCGTATTTGCGATTCGCGTATCGAACTGCGATGCAGCATGACTTTCCTTTATAGGCAATAGCACTACAGTCAATCGCGACGGGAAATGACAAACGAATCACCGATGCGAATCGCCGTGGTGATGAATAAAGAACGATAGCTCGACAGAGGCTGGCTGCCTTGCCGCACGATGAGGAATAAGAGAAGGGAAGAGAGGCGTAGTCGGGGCTTAGTCGAAAAGAGAAAGCGTTGGAGCACGCGGATCCACTAGACACGGTCGGGGGATAGACGGATCCTCCTGATTATTTGTATTTTGCAGGGTTGGAGTGCTCGAGTGCGGCCGACGCGCCGTTACAATGCACCGCATGGCAGATAATGACGAGAGCGCGGGAAATACAAACGAATATGCTACGAAGTGACACCTCTCAATGACACTCATTCACCGCCGTACTCGTGGCGCGCTTAGTAGACGGGGGTGGGTGGGTGGGCTGGTTGTAGGCCTGGTCCTGTCAGGGAAAGCACGAGAGCACGCCGCGCTGCCACTTCTGCAATAATGGCGAGCGATGAAGCCCTTGTTTTTAATGAGAAATAACGGTCGGCTCTCTATCATTATCGTTGCGTGTCCCTTCTGCCTGTTCTTACGCGTACTACTTTCCTTGTCTTGTTCCTTTCGCGCGGCGATTGTGAACGACGACGTTATCGTTTTTAGAAGAAACTTACTATCTTAGCTCGATATTTTCTCCGTGATTGCGTTACGCTTTCAGGTCATATTTCTCGATCACGATATTAATATAAGCCTGCAGCGCTGTCGTGCTTCATTACTAATTATTATCATTATTAATTTTTATCATAGCGCAGTTTACGAACAAAGCAGTTGAATACGAGTCAGGAAACTTTGTCAATTGCGAACGGACTCGCGAGCGAAATGCCGATAAGCAGCCGCGGAACAAAAATGCCCCGACGGCGTATATACCAGCGGTTGCCTGCTGCACATTACTCACCGCTAAATGACTGGTCGCGAAACGCCAACCGCGCGCGAAACGCCTATAGCAATTACATTACGCGGCCAGTTTGCATTTCGCATCAGCGGCACTCCGGTTGCTTTGGCGAAATTCTCGTGACCGGCAAAATTCTCCTCTTTCGTATGGGCGTACGTACGTATAAAACGGATGCTTAACGAATTCGTCGCTCGAGTCAGTGCAGTACGAAACGATGTGCAAAGCTCCATTCGTGGCACGACGTGTGTTCTCTCTTTCCCCTCTTCCCTTCACCCTCTGCCGCCACCCTCTTCCTAGATACTCTTACGCGTTCTGTTCGTCCGACTCTTTCCCTGTTCGCGCTCTTTCTCGCGTCCGCGAATTCGTCTACTTCCATATTAATATGTACACGTCGAAGGAATACAAGCATTTTTGGGCTGTGTATGTGTGTGTATGTGTGTGCGCGCAGGTCTCTGAATATATGAATAACATTGTGGATGCTAACAGCCACGGCATATTGAATATCTACACACACTGCAGGTACTTCTCCCTCTCCTCTCCTTGATTACGAGAATCTGTAACTTCGTTAACAAGTCCAAACTTCACTTAGCGTCCGTCACCGAGGTCATGGGTTCGAATCGATCGAGCTCGATGCTCCTGGATGTCGCCGTCGTTGCATTCGTTTGATTGACGGTGCAAGACGGCGTGCGGTTTTCAGTGGAGAATATCGAACGAAAATTCTTCTTTAATACGAATACAAACGATTAAAAACGTCCATCGACATAGCGTCACGGATGGGGAAGATGTAATTATTTTCGCTGTCTTGAGAAAAATTATTTTAAAAGAGGGTTTACTCTCTCTCTCTAGGCATTAAACTCAGTCGTGGCTTCATTCCCCAAGACGGCGTTTATTACGCCGAGCAATGGGAACTTCGTGGAACCGCGATTTTTTCCAATTAATGACCCATGTAGCCGCAGCATATGCGAAACAAGAGCCGGATAGGAAAAGGAAAAATACAACGACAGGAAAACAAGAGAGAAAGGGAGGGGGGAGGAAGAGAGGGTGAGAGGCCAAAGTCTCGAGGTAATGGGTATTGGAAGAAATTCTGTGGGCAACCCCTGCAGGCAGACACACTAAACACCGAACGGCGGGGGCGCAGTTTGTCTTGGCCCATTAGGAGAAACGCTAGTTGGCTTGCTCTACGGGGGTGGATAGAGCGGCGATAGGGGATGGAAAAGAGGAAGCGGTTGTTTTATGGCCCGGCATCTGTTCGACGATCGTCTCGTTCCGATACCACTTTATCCTCGGCGTTAGCCGTTTCCTAACTGTTTGCGAAACAAGCCAGTCCTCTCTTTCTCTCTCGCTATCTCTTTTCCCACCCCGTCCCTCGCTCTTCTTCCATCAGCCTCAGTTTCGGAAATGCCGCGCTGTAACGCATTCTATTCTTCGTCTTCTTTTTTGTTTCCAACGTTCGCTTCCTCCTTCCGCGGGCAGTTTCTTTCAGTCTGCTTTCGCTTGCTCAGCATCGATTTTCGGTACGAGGCTGAATTTCACGAAATATATTAATAAAACTCATTACAATCGTTAAAATATATTAATATTATATTAATATTATTAATAATATATTAATATTAATAAAAACCGTAAAAATTTGATTACACATTTTTGAAATCTTTATTTATAATTTACATTTAATACTAGATGCGACTTACGTTACGTCAATCTGAACAATATCGCGTGCGATGTTCATAAGACCAACGAATCTGGGAATCAAATAATCTTATTTTGCGCGAAATGTGAGCCATAAAATACAAATCTACAGTTTTAACGAGTTCACATATACTCCAATATCCATCGTTAATTAAAGTATTATGCATTAGCGTAATTGCTTATTACAAGAACAAGAATTTTTTGTTACATACTTAATAAACTGTGATTTTAAATGAAACAAGAAACTGGTGATAGTACATATAAAAATTCTTCTACTTCAATACTTCTATTCAAATTTTATCGGTCATGTATCATATTTTATATCGCAGCATTATAAAGGCGGCAAAAGAGGTGAGCCGCGTGTGCCGGAAGGAAACGTTATTAAAGCGGACGATAATCTTCCGGATGTAAAGCACCGATCAACGAAGGGTAAGGGGTGGAAGCCGGAGAGACTGTTGCAGAGGGAGGCGGGCATTCTCTTTTTGCCACACGAGATACGTACCGGGTAGCAATAAATAAGCGCGCGTCGAGCGGGGAGTCGGCGATAATACGTGATCCCCTTGCGTTGAATACTTAATGCTAAGTACTCGGTGTATCTGCATACACACCTCTCGCCCCACGAGCGGATACATCTGTATGGGAGTGCGTGCATGTGGGTGTGTGTATTGTCCGGATATCTCCGCGCGAGCTTCGTACGCGGATGTGCGTTTCCTTGCATGTGGAAGAAACGCGAGCATACGTAACATGGAAACGGTATAGGCGGTGGGAGCCACTATTGAGTCGCAGCACAATAAAATAACACGAAATACTCGGCCGGGTAGAGACGAAGGGAGGGACGGCGGGGCCGTAGGGAGAGGGCGAGAAAGAGGAGCGGCAGCCTCCCTTCGGCAGGGCGCGGAGAATCGAGCTCACGGTAAGTGGGGGGTTGCTTCCACCGCCGGTGTGTATGCATTATGCAGGAAGATAATGCTCTCGGATACTTTGTCCGTATGGGAATAACGCGAAAAGCCGTGAGCGCCGGGAGCTTAGATCGCGGGCATAACTCTTTCCGCGAGCCGCCATTGAGAATCGAGATCACGCCGTTCGTTCTGAATAAAAAAAATGTTGATAGGTAGCTGCCAGACTGGCTTATAAACGCTGTAGCATTATCATTTTCAACCAATCGCGTTGTAGTTGTTTCTGCGAATGCCATTGACGTGCGTTAATAAAATATATATCGCATTATCGCTATAAATAGAAATATACATGTATCCCATCACCTAACTGTTATACGAGTGAATATAAAAAATTTCGCTGATTACGTCTTATAAATAAACATTTATTGTTGTAGATAATACAACTGTTATAGATATTTTTCATCCAGACTCAAGCAATCGTTCCTTTGTCCTCTCTCTCGAACCTGAAGCGAAGTTATCTTGAGACTCGCGAGACAAAAGTAATTTGCCGGCGGAACGGCTGCGCCTGTGTGTATGTGTATGTATGCGTGTCTCCACGCTTGCGACTGGGTTCGTCGGAAGGGTGCCCCAAGGGTGAATTGGTCCAGCAGGTATACGACGACGTGCAGCGGGTACACGTGCACCGGTGACTTTCGATGCATCCCCGGATAGCAGTATGTCGGGAGAGAGCAAAATAGGATCACGGTAGACTCAACGAAGAAAGGATGATAGGTTGGCGGGGTAAGGGAAGACTAGAGGGATGAAGCGAGACGGCGGAGAGGTGAGAGGCCGTTACGAATTCGTGGCGAAGAGAGAAACGAGTCGATACAGATACGGTGGTACACGGATACATGCGCGGGGACACGTGTGCATCGCAAGGGTGCACACCCACACACGTGTACTCGCGGCAGTCTAACCTAAATTCTGAATAAAACGGGAGGTTGCATAAGAGATCAGGGGCGTGATGAAAAACAAACAGCGGTTTAGGTTTGCTGTTTGATCTTCGGACCGGGCATTCACAGAACTCTCGACTACCGGCGCGGGTATTATCTATTGACTGCGTGGTATCGCGGCTGTGTGTGCGAATCCGACGAGTGGAGCGGGATGGGAACGCGCGCGCGGGGGTGGGCGCATCGCGATTCGGGGTGCAGCGACGGAGAAGGAGTTAGCAGCGGGTGCTGATACGGCCGGCCAACCGCGGTGGATGATGCACACCTACATATGTTAACGACGACAGCGGCAGCGGAGCCTTTCAGTCTCCGCGACCGACGCCGCCATTGCGCTCACTTGGCATTTGGGAATAGCTTTTATGCGCCAGCCATCTTTCATCTTCAGCGCTTGATGATGCATTTGAAGCACGGGGGAGAAGGAGAAGAGCGGATTCGTAGCCGAGACCATCGGCTTTGATTCTTTGCGAGAGTCTTGTCGATGTATTGTTGCCGGCGAAAAAGAGAGTTGAGAAAAGAGAGCACAATCGATAACATTTAAAGTCAAATTGGGAGAGACTGTAGCATTATGCAAACGCTCACCCTAACTCTCCTGAGATTTACACGTGATACGAAGCCGGCGTTACATTCGTTGACAATCGAATATACAAAGCGATAATCCAATCTGACGGTGTCGCGCCATAACATCGTGATGGAAGGATTCGTGGCAATAAAAGGTACCAGCTTACCTGACAGTATTTGCAGGGCAGGAAGCATGGGACACGTAAGCCATTTCCATATCACGTGGATGAGAGAAAAAAGAGAACGCGCACGTCGAAGTGATGGGCGTTTACAGGCGGACGAGCAGTAATCCGTAGGTAACCCTTGTTAGTGACGAATCGCTACCTACCCTGATATCGTCTGGCACTCAATTAAGCCTCTCGGTCCCTCCTCCCCATCACCCCCCCCTCCCCGATTCGATTCGAGAAGTGACGACCGTGATTTTCTTTTTGGAAGCGCGCGTGCATAAACATCCGCGGAGACGATCGATCCTCTCGAGGCATCGCGACGCCCCGCGTTTCGTCGTAATTTGACGAATAACTATTGACGATTCTCTGGTCCTCGTTTGAAATCAGGATCGGCCCGACCAGAAACAACACAATCAAGCTCTATATTTTCCTTGTTAATGACAGCTGTTCTGACAGGTATTGGCACGCGATTTTATCTGTTTAGACAAGATGAGATCTCCGCGATCGGATTGGTTTGGTTAGAATCAGAATTGCATTGGACAAGACTATCACGGTGTTGAGGTATTCAAGTGGTGGCGGGACCCTCTCTTCGAAGGCTTTGAGATATCGGAACACGCGCGGTTAGTGGTGGTAGTCGGTAGGGAACGGATGGATTGCCGAAGAGAGGGATAGAGGTGGTTAGATACACAACTCCTACCCCCGCCGATTTTTGACTCGGCTCTACCGCGGATGTATATATATACGCACGCTCTTTTTGTATACAAGCACCAGCCAGCCGTTACCACCCGTTGCCCTAGCTCGTCTTGAAGCCTCCTTCAGGTTTTTCCTTTCAGTGTTGCCTTATTGAATATCCCACGAGTGGAAAATCAGTTCAACCTACTTGAAAGAAGACGACCGAGCCAGTTCACCCCCGCCGTCGCTCTCCCTCCCTATCACGTATTTCCCAGTCTTCGTTTTCCCCACAAACCTTACGGCCGAAGTTATCGCATTCAATGCGATTTCCTGCCGATCAAAATCGGATAGCGGAAGAACCGCCTTGGGGGAAAGAGAGGAAAGCCTTCAGACGAGCAACAAATTGTCGTATCGGATTTCCGAGTAAAATGACTGTGCAATATATCCGCATGCAGTAGCGATGTGCTTTTTTGTGTCAATCGGCATGATAAATACAGTAGCATTTACACACTACTGTTTCACGCGGACAACTATGATTCCTAAATTATACTTGTTACTCTCGACAATACTGTATAGTTGCACACAAATTTGGACCTGGGTTGCGCTATTCATGTATTGACGATTAGTTTTGTTACAATCCATTAATCTCCATTTATTATAGGAAGAGAAACGAGCATCAGCGATGTCTTTCGGGAGCTCTCCCGTCGACGCGTTTAATAGATTGCCGTTTTAATATTTTTATCAGAAGAAGAGAGGAGACGCCGCTTTCTCCTCCGTGGCATCGGCTGCTCGCGAATTGGAAGGGACTGCGTTTCCAAACGGCACCGCGAGCCGTCACGTTTGACGTCTCCATGTATCATCCGTCGGTTTCCATTACATGCGCGCTCATAATATCGCAGGGGATACGAGATGACGCGAACGAGAAAAAGAGAGATAGAGAGGGAGTGAGAGGGGCAAGCGAGCGCGCGCCGCGTTATAAGTGTATTCGAAGCGAACGCGCGCCGGTGGAATGAACAAAATAAGGGTGGAGGGAGTATGCGGGGAGACGAGCGAGAAGAACCTTCGCGGTAGCGTGGATTTCTTTGCATAGGGAATTCGATCGTTTGTCATGTATACGCCATCTTGCCGTAAATTGCCGGGAAGAGCCGCGCTCTCGAAATTGCCTGTATGCATATTGGATGTTCGTATACTTCCTAGCGTAAATTCAATGCGCGATGTAGATATTCCCGGTGCACGTGGGCGATGAGAAATTGCGATCGGTCGTTATTTATTGCGATCTTGCAGCCACTTTTCGTCGTCGCTTTATACGCCCGTGATTACCGATGGTGTGACTATTATCGAAATTCCTTACTTCTCTAGCTAGATCACGTGGAATCTTAAAATCTAGATTCCCATAAACGACATCGTCATTAATGCAATCATCTGTCGGGAAGTTAATAATATTAATTAAGATGTTCCTTACAGCGCGACGCTTTTCACCCCCGATTTTCTGGGCCACCATCGTCAAGCCTCTCTCAAGCGAAAGAGGTGGAATGGTAGCTGGTGTTGGCAATAGGGCGAGTACCACAAGCACTCGACCTGTCGCTCCTTGTTGGATATTTATTCGTTCGTTCGTTTTTATTTATACTCAAGGTCTGTGAGGGGCCATCTTATTTGCACCCGCCGTTCGAACCCCTACCATCCCCGACAGGTCCTTTAAACGGCTGTCGCCGAGACTCGAAACCCTTTGCCGCCACCGCTGCGTTGGAAAAGGAAAAAATTAATGGACGCATTCGAATGAATTTTATTAATTGAATCGCGCGTAGGGCGCCGCGGTTCGACGCGGCTCGTACGACCCCTTTGTAAACGCGGGAGTGACTTGTTGCAACCGCCTTTTAAGCTCGTTTCCCCCTATCGGATGGAAAAAAAGACGAACCAGTCGCCGATTGCCTTTTACTCGTTATCACCTTCTCTATGATTACGCGATGAATTCTCATACTGGATTTTTCAGAATATATACGCACGCATCGCAGTATTTTATGCACTTGCGATTATTTAATACAAAGATGAATTTTAAAATTTTCATGTTCTATTCAGCGCACGTTTTCATTCTTTAAAAATCAAATTAATTTCATTAATTCGGAACAAAATATTTTACGAGTAATGTGAATTAACTTTTCCCTCTTTTGAACATATCAGTTATTCTATAAACGTAAACCAATGTTTTTCTTTCAAAATGCATCAGCTATTCTATAAATGTTTTACGTTTGATTCTTTTGAGATTAAAAGAAGTGAATATGGAGAGAAATAACAATGCACGCGCGAGTTGCTTTGCTTCGCGATAGCCAATTTGTAACTGCTATTCTTCGCGTGTACTATTTTTCAGCAATGTATCCAAACAGGTTTTGCGGAAACGTTGCGTTTGCATTTAATATACTTTTGAAGTATCTTTTACTGGAAAACGCGCGAAACTCGGTAGCCTCGGTACTGCTTTTTGCTTTTGTGACGTGGCTGTGACGGATACGGTCCTCCTGGGTATTGCTCCGCGATTCCATGCACGCTTATTAGATTAATCTCTGAGCTTCCGTTGAAAGCCTGCTGCGACGGGCACGTTCAAAAAACAAGCGTGCACGGCGAATTCATCCCGGACCGTCCAATGAATGCCCTCGAGCGGACATCGGTTGAGCGAAGACGCGAGTTACCGTCGAAAGAGACGAGGGGAGAGACAGTCGGGGAGGCAGAGGTATCCAAGAAAGAGACCGGGAAGAGCGGAGAAAGGCAGACACAACACTCGATGTACGCATGCTAAGTCATACCGCAAACGTGAAAGTGCAGGACGATGGAGGAAGAGGAGCGATAGGGGTCGGGGATGGGGTAGACGGAGCATAAAAGGAACACTAGTAGGTATTAATATTTAGCGTCTCTGAAGCCGCCCGCATTCAGGCAACTCCGCTGGATTTCCATCCCCGTCCCCCGTTACACACCCCCTACCCCCTCCGTTATACCACCGCCGCCGCCATCGACGCCGGCGTCGCGTCCCTTCCGCAGGCACCGATCTTCCCTTACCTCGCCCTCTCCACCCTCTTGTGCACGTCTCTTTACGGTAAAATATGTAAATCTAACCAATATTTCTAAAGATACAGCGGCGTACACGCGGCGGGGGCTCTTTTATGACGGGGCAGAGCGCGAAACCCGCGGATACCGCGTTAGCGCGCATCAGTGTGTGTGTGTGTGTGTGTGTATGTAAGCACGTTTGTATCTGTCGGTATCTTCCTATGCGTGTATGTAAGGACCAACCTAAATACACACAAATATGTATATATAAACGCACACACGGCGTCGTTGGGCAAGGGTAGAGATAGACGCCTGTGGACGGCTGTGTGTGCATGCGCGCGCGTGAGCTCGCGCATGTAGATCCACGCGGGTGTGTAAGGGCGAGTATTTGAATGGGGCTTGAATATCATCCATGAATATTTTGCAAGTTCCTATTTAAAAGAACGCGGAGCGCGAGCGCGCGCGCGCGTGCGGTAAGATATGATACCGGGCGGCGGACCACCTCGAACGCTCATGCGGGAGCTCAGAGACGATGGTATACGGGTACGAGAGGTACCTACTCGAGAAATCGATAGTAAAACCCGGAGGAGGACGTCTCGGCGAAATGGCGCTTGCAGTCGCCTACATTTTTATGTAGATATCGTTATCCGCTATCGCCGGCGTTAATGGATTACACCTTGCTTCTCATCGTTTTATGAAAATTTCTCAGTTGTTATACAAACATTCGTAGCTTCTTCTCATATTTTGACGGAATATCAAATTGCCTTACAAATAAATCGCTCTTTCACGTCGTATCCATGTGACACTATTTTCTCCTTTATAGTATTATTAGTCTTTATAGGTAATATTAAATAATTTTCGGCTGTCTCTTTTATAATCGATAATTTAATTCTATTGTATGATATAATATTTTCTCTATCTACACTTGTTTCTTTAGTACGTAGAAATGATAATAGCTATGAGATAAACTTCTTACTTGTGGCAAGCGCACGTAAAGGGCAACGTAACGAAATGCGTAATTACAGCCGGCAATTCTTTAAGTCATTCCTCCACATCGATATGGCGCGCACGTAGTGTACGCGCCGAAAGATCCCCCAGCGAGGCTTTCTTATTCGAAGGGGGTAGTTAGGAAGGACGGCGCACCTTTCTCTCGATGGAGGCGGAGGCGGGAGGACCAATTTTCACGGCGGCGGGATATATCCGGAGGTCTCAGAGTACCGAAGGGTTGGCGGCAAAGATCACAAGTAATTGAATGGGGGAGAGAGGAGGCGGTCCCGCTTCAACCCCCGTGAGTGTTCAACCAATTAATCCACTTCAGTCCCGGAGGCAGCCCCGCGAGTATCGAGCCGCCTTTTTTTCTCTATTACGCTGTAGACACAGTAAGACGTATTGAGATCGAAGGAGACACCTTTGGGATTCAAAACATCGACGCGCCCGTCCCCATCTTCCGTTCTTGCATTATCGATCTTTTGATATTGTCGTTTCTTTTGCAACTTCTCCCGTTTCCGTTTTTCCTTCGTATCTTCCACCAGTTCTTGCTTACGCCTGTTAAATCTGCAGAAACAGAATATGTACAAATATACATATATAATTGAAAAACTTTTAATATATATAATATATATATCTGTAATAATAATATATGTGTTAAAGATTTTTCGAAATTTAATTGCGAAATTGTATACAAACTAAAAAAGATAAATGACTCTCTACGAAATGCCGAGTTGTAAAGCAGAAAATCTGTCGTTTCAAATCTCGCCATGAGTTCTGAAACTCGAAAGAAACCTACTTACACGCGTGCTCGATAAATGCGTATCGTTCCAGATTTTCAATCAATGGGTAGCATCGCCTGGAAAGGCTTGTGGTATCAAAGCGATCCCACAACACTAATTAAGTCTCTTTCGAGCGAAATCGGGAATGGTCTAGCCAATAAAACAAAGTAAATCCTCGTCCGGTCTAATCTTCGAGATAGAGAGATACGATGTAAGGGGGAAGGGGGGAGGCGACGAGGGGTGAGTTGTCGGTCTCTCGTTGGTACGAAAAGTAACGATTGCCAGGTACTCCTGAGATACGGCCGAAAGAGATTTTAACCAGACCCGTCGCAAATCCTGGATACGTCCCCTAATAATACTCAATTCCAATGTGGATTAATAGCGGTTTATTCCCTTCCTTCCTGTCCGCCTTCCTTTCGCGTCCGCAGTGCCTCTCATACGAGCCGCGACTCGGATCCTGAATTCCTATTAACGCCCTAGTAATTAAGTCGAGAAACTACTTAATCCTCCTGCACCGCGATTGATCCTGCGCGAAGTCGTTCCCATTTGAACTAACGAGTCTACATCAGTATTTTGTATTTCGAGTTCACTACTAATGAATGTCGTAGGGATTGATCTTATAAGTGATCTGAGCGCGATTCGACGTTTCCTCTTTTTTTCTCGCTTCTCCAAGGAAGTTACGTCGGAACTTTCGTTATATCGACGTACAGCACACTGATGAGAAAAGACGAAGTTTACGGCGGACGGTAACGGGCCGCGCTGTACAGATTGTCGAATCGGGAAAGGACAGGAGAGGGCAGCATGCTAATTTATGGCACCCTGGCGCTCTATTACGAATATTTATCCGCGGCGAGTTTAATCTAAACTTCGAGAGTCCTCCTCGTCGTCCTCTTCCTCGAGTCGCTCTCGTCCCCTCTTCTTGCAGAGATCGCCGCGGATTCCTTCCTTCCTTCCTTCCTACCCACCTTCCACGTCGTTCACCTCGTCGTTCTCTCTCCCGTAACGGAGAAACCCGGCGTCTTAACGACGTATTGTCTCCGCGACTTATCAAAACAATTCGTTGAACTACTACCCGTGCCCTCCGTCGCGACGAACATTGTTTCGCCCGCCGCTGATTAAACGAGCTGACGCCATTTTCGAGATTCGTCACGCGGTTACCTCGATAAGACCGTAATGCTATAGTTTTCTTGATACATCGTAATGAGTGCGATAAGGCAGTTAGCATTGACATGTTTTGTACGAATATTTAATTTAGCTTCAGCAAATTATTTTAGAAAAATTATTTTTACCGAGTTACTTGAAGGAATTATAATTATTCTATTAGAGAAACACATCACATGAATTGATTTGGATATTGTTTTAAATCGACATTTCGTCATCAATAGAAAAATATATTTTTTCATTTATATAATTTTATAATTTTACCACATATGTCTAATTTTATGTATCTTCGGCTGTAATATGTACTTTAATGAAAAGCGATGTCAACTGTCGCTGAAATCTTATATAACATATGATTTATCAATTAGGTAATAATAATATTGGAGGAATAATCGACTAATCATGATTCTTGTTCATTCTTCGTTGAACATCCAATTACACCGCATTTTACGTTCACGAGACGGACGTTTCATCGCGTATGCGTAAGTTTCCGATCGAAGTGTCATAAGCAGGATCGTAATATTCGCTCGACAAGATAATCTTTCGAAGCGAGGAGAGCACGATAATTTCGCCGTCCCAGCCATCGTCCCTCATCCTCCGTTTACGGTTATATCCTTATTTCTTGCCACCCCATTTTTCCGAAACTCCTTTGCATATTAACAATATCGCTCTTCGAAGAGACGGAGCGGTTTTAGGATAAAAAATTATGGAGACAACCCACCCTCGAATTTCTTCCATCTTACTTGCCACTTCGTTCTCTTTTGTCTTCTCTCCTCTCATCCTTTCTCGCCATCTTGATACTCTCTCTTTCTCTCTCCTTTTCTTTTTTTTTACGATACTGCCAATTACACGCCCGTTTAAATTCACTATCCGACCAAGGCGAATACCCCGATATAAATTTTTATCGTTTTTCGCCACGGGGTTCTGCTCTCTGTACTTCCTCTTTCTATTTTATGACGCGCTTCATCCCCGCGCCAGTTCATCGTTTGCGATTTCTATTCTTGTCCATGTTTGGTATAAAATTCTTGATGATGACAAATCTATATTCTCTATGAGTGTTCGATTCCTCGCACTTCATCCATGTGTTAAAAATTTTCTTAGAATAATTATTTAATTATACAAGTTTGTGAATATTATCAAAGAGAATCTGAACAGAAAGCTATTGACGAAGATGATCGAACTGTCGAAGCTATCGAAGTATCGTCAGTTCACCGAGTTTTACAAGTCGAATGTTTCGAAACTGAAGCGTGCGCGCATGTTTGTCGCGTTTCTTTAATACAGTGTCAACCCTCTGCCCATCCCCCGAATGTTACCCGGCGAATGTAACAAAGTACTCGAAGAGGAAGGTTTTCGAGGGTGATATTACTCTGTAATAGATATTACGTTCTACCTGCTCGCATATTAGATTTTAATATAGAAGATACGAGAGAGCGGCGCTGAATACTTTTTCCTTTGTGAAAAATTCACGTCGGCTGCAACTTTTAATACGTAATACCGTCGGCAGGCGCGCCGCGTCGTTTGCGAGCGTATGCTAGACGAGCGCATACGTATGCTATCGAACGTAGGAGAGACGTAGGCGAGGTATACTTATGGAACTCTCGCGCTGTCACTTCGCCGAGAGTGCCCGTCGCTCTTTTTTTTGTACACCCGGCGAATTTAATTCCGCCGCGCTATTTTTTGTCGGGACCGTTTCTCGATTTAGATCGCAGGTCCTTATTGTATATTCTCATCGATGTTCCATTATTTTCAGTAATTGCATTAATTACTCTTGCACGTTTTATAAAAGTGCGAGATGTGAGTTAAAAAGGATGGAAATAGACGGATAAGTATATTTAAAGAAGATTTCATCAAAAATAAAATAGATACATACATCATACAGAACTTAATTTAGTACATAGATGTTATCATGAAGTTTTTCAAAATGACATTTTCCAAAAGAAGCATCATAAATTAAGAATGAAGCTTATAATATTCTATGAAATTTGTATGATAGCGTGGTAGTAACCAAATTTTGATATTTGTACGGCGTAAAACTTGATGCAAAATAGAAATCTTACAGAAAAATAAAATTATTGAAAGAAATAAATAGTCGTCAGTATCAAATTAAAATAGTGAAAATTAATCGACCTTACTGACAAATTAAAATTTATTTAAATAAGTAGACTACGTTTCGACTCTTAGGTTTGGGTCCTTATCAAGTCTGCGTACAGAAATATAACAATTTTCCATAAAAGTATCTGTGAAGAAAAATAAGAAAAAGAAATGTATCGAGAACAGTCATGTGAGAAGAAGTTAACGGTAAAACAGGTTCATGTTCAAATTCGATGACGCGTGTAGTAAGAATCACACAAACAATGGGAAAAAAAACAAGAAACTTACATTGCTGGTACGTAAAAATTAAAGTTAAAAATTCATCACGATATAAAGCATCTTAAGAATGTGTCAAGAGCAGCATCACACACTGGCAGCGTTAGACACGTAGAAAAATAAAAGTCACGATAAATTGAAAAAAGTACATGCATGATTCGTACGGTCATTTTGATTATTAAGGTGCATCGGCGAGTTAACGGGGAATGTTAGAATTTCTCTTTTGCCGCATATGCAAGTCGGTGTAGTTACGATGCGACGTGTCTCTGACGCGGCGTTGAAGTTAAGTGGATGCGCCTTGACGAAGTCGATCTAATTAACTTCGAGGCCTCTCACCCTTCGGCCTAAATATCGCCTTCTGTCCTAAATGCGGATCAGTGAATTGCCAGAGACGCGGTTGCGGCGGGAGAAAGGGCTGACGTCGCCGTGGAAGCTGGAGGCCAAAGCGCGGGGGTGCTACATAAGGGGTTGTTTTAACGAAACCAGCTTTCCCATCCGCCCTCGTCGCAGCCTGCTTAAACGTAGACAGACGCGCGTGTGGATTTTACTGGCGCGTGTAAAGCGGTTGTCTGTTCGGTTTATTTGTAATCAACGCGATCGTGCCTCGACAAAAGCGAAATATAGCGACGCTAAATATATCTAGCGCTTCTGCGAGCTTCAGCTCTCAGCTCTATCTCTTCGGAATACATAAAAATGTATTAAAGATAATCTTGCATTGAATAAGTATATTATTAATAATTATGTGATTATTGAACCTCGAGCTGTAGTGTAAATTCAATGTGAATGTACGAAGGAAATAAATTTATAAAAATTGATATTGGAATGTAATAACGATAAAAAACATATTAATAAATATTCCGAAAATTGTTACAGATGAGATGAAAAATATGTTAATATCTATGTTTTTCATATAAATTTAAAGAATGATCTTTTTTAGATTAACTAGCCTTTGAGATATCATCAAATCTCTTCCTTGATTCAATGAAGGTGACATCAGGAAGCCTTTAGTATTTATGAAAGTACAGATGCTCCGCATTCTGTGGGGATTTCGAAGGGGAATGGTCGCGCTTGTCTCGTTCTCAATCGAATTCTGTTTTCTCGGCTGCGGAATTCCTAAGACGTTCGGTGTGCCCACTTCTGGGTTTATGATATGACAGACCCTCCTCTGGGAGAGAAATTCAGATTCTTCTGACCAACCCTCGCGTACCAAAATACAGAAGTACCTGCCCTAGTCAATCTTGCATTTTACAAAATAATATAAATTTTATGATGGTTTAATGTGACATAATTTTATCGTTTTATCGTGCAATTTGCAACTAAAGTAGATTGCGTAAGGTTTCACTGTAATAATGGCATCGTTATGGTATTTAGATATTTGAAACTTTCACGATTGCCACGAAGAGGAATGTAAACTCGATAGGGGTTCCGTCACGTAATCTCGTTATCCGTCGCGAATACCAACAGATTCCTAAGACGTTGCTCGTACCCGTATCTCAGCTGACCCGTTTCCGATGACCAACTGCGATTCACGGGTAAATACAAATTCTTCCGGCCATCGGGCAAATTCCAGTGCACGGGCTATTGAAAATACCACTTTGACGTGACCGTACGCTTGAAGACAATACGCGTCGGGTTTCGTTCGCTTGGCATTTAATGTAAAATAATGTAAATGCCGTTTCGTCTTTCGCGGTGTAAGCGTAACGTTTTATCTCGCAAAGTGCGAATGCAAGTCCACGGATATTCTTCTTTCCGTAATTATGTGACAATGCACAAATAGCATGCCTCGATGAAACAAGCCTTTTCGTTATTTATTCACGTGTATTTTAATTGTATACATATATCAATACAATATTGATATATCTTTATTAAATTAATTTTTTTTACATAATTGAGTCATATTGATTTCTTTGCTGTTGTGATTGCGACATCTTTTGAAGTCATTATTGAGATTTGTCGTGTTCATTATTGGGAGTAATCAGCTGTAAGATTTGATGAAATCAAGTCCTGTTTGGAATTGTACTTGGCGGAAAATCGGGAACGTTCCGCGAAGCTTGTGAATGCAGATGCTGACACACCCACGATACTGAGCGACGCGATATCGCGAATTCGGATTCGACGGTAGTAAACCAGCACTAAATCTTGAACAATCAAACGTCCATTGTTTGCCTAGGTCTGTCAGTCGACGGAATACCGATTCAGCGATTACGCTGTGAGTATATCCGCAGACGCATCGACTGTACACACGCAACACTGACTTGTGTTCTTCGTGTATATACATATATATGTATATATATATATATATATACATGTATATATTTATGTAGATACGTACACAGGGTGCGCCGTTTGTACGCAATATTGTGTAAATTGCATTTCGAGCACCAATACATTGACAGACATAATATTTATCAAGATAATGTTAAATAATAAAGTTTGTTAGCAGTATCACACATGAGACATTTGTCACTTTCTGAAAAGTAACATTTAACGTTTATATATAGGTATAATATATCTTCTCTCATACATTTCCGAAGAAATTTCCGAGCGATAGTTAGACAAGCTATATAAGATAGATTAAAAATACCGAGCATGACGAATATAACTTGTATATCCGCACGACATACTCGCTGTCGTTAAATCATGTTTCTCCATCGTCATACTATCGTGTAAGTACAGCATGTGGCACGATCACAATGGAGAATTTGACTGCTTTTGATTTGAAGGGAAACAATGGAGGCAGACACTACTTACTTGCGCTGTTATTTCGCCGGCGCTGCCGGCTATAATATTCGTAGGTGATTGCATACGTTCGCGAGAGGACGAGGAGGGGCTCGTTGCACTTTTATCGCCGACACGATCTGCCGGGGAATGGAGGTGCGAACATTCTGGTTAACAGACATGGGCTTTATATGCTCGTCAGAGATGAATTTGCTATTAACCTCCGACTGATTGTAACGCAAAGATCAAATCGCGAGGAGGCATCGATATGCTCGAGTCTTCGCTCGCAAATCAGATTACTTCCTTTTATAGAATTTTGTAATTTCGATATTGATCTTTTGCCATACGTTACACGTATAGCCTTTTGTATGAATCAAAATTCACAGTTTGTTTAGCACGTCGCTGAGGTGCCATAAATTATAACACATTATTGATTGCCTGCCATACGAGAGATAATTTGCGTCGTATTCGCCTCGCATCGCTGTTTTTAAGAGATCCAGCCAAATCGGCTTTGTCGATCGCGATGGCGGAATCTACGTAGCTCTTTGTGCCGGGCTCGGCGCCGACGCGTGACACAAGAACGAGAAAGAGCGAAAGAGATGGAGAGCAAGAGAGATGGGGTAGGAGTGGGAGGCCATTACGTAGACGTAATTCAAAAGCGGGAACGTATGCTTCATTTATTAAAGAGATTGCCTCGAAAGATTGCTGTTTCGCGCATGGCTACGTCTCCTGGCGCTGCCTTGCTTCCCTTCAGCCACGGTCGCTGGCTCCTACGCAGCCGTCATCATTATTGTGCCGGTGCCGCTGCAGCAGGCATTCGAATTACGGCGCGTTTATATTCAATTTGTTTCTAGAAATTACAATTTGTTGGGAATTGGCGCGGCAGACGACGCCAAGGAGCTGCGACTTGCCCTCCTTTTCGCGCACCTTCGGGCCCTCGGCGATCGTTGCTCGCCTGGTTGAGTCATCCGTGCCATTCGATTTGACGAGATTCGAAGATATCAAATATAAAATAGATTTTAATACATAATCCATAAGAATAAATTTTTCATGCCGCTCTTCGACGAATTAACTTTTTAAGGAGAATAATTGTTATTTGATAAATAATAGCTTAGGTGTGTATAATGTTTCCTCTACTATATTATTTTAATTAATTAGGTAATTAACTTATATAAGTCAACGGCATGAAACGATCGGTTTGGCTCGTAATCATGATTTCAAGCAGCTTATTAGTAACTGCAATTAACTTAGCTTTTACAAGAGACCGTAATTTCTCAAACCTTTAAAATAATTTGAATTTATTTGTATGGATGATTGCAATATCTAATATAAAATATAATTTTATTTGTTAAAGACAGACAATTTCATATTGTAATTATCTAGATTTAAGTAAATTATAAAGCAACGAAGTTCATGTTTCTACATTGCATATGAATCGTGTATAAACGGCGCGACGCCAGTATTATTCACTTATATTCTCACCTAGTCTAAGACACTCTGCGGGAATAGGAAGGTTGATTCGAGGGTTGCCCGTCGAAGAACACTCGGATGATATATGGAGACAATATGGTCTCATATTTCTGTCGCTGTCGCGGGAGGATTAAGCTTATACTCTTTCGCAACCGAATATCTTCGGCAGTTGTCACATACTCTACCGCCAGCACCCTACAGAAACCTATTCACCCACTCCCTGTGCTTGCACCCTCTCGTACTCTTGGCAGGGATGAAAAAAAGAAAGTGGCGAGTGATAAATAACGGTGCCGATTCAAGCTTATAATGTTCATTTCTATACATATATAAATGGACTTTTTTATTATAGCCTTATTACAACTGAAACGCAGCTCGAGTTGCAATCGTATGATTTCGTGAGTTAAGAGAGATAGATATGGGAGTGAAAAAAATTTTTTTTTTATTCTTCCGAATAAATGATTGATGACTAGATTTTTTGCAAAAAAATGTTCCTTATTTGTTCATAGGCCTCATGCGTGGCCACGTAGATGATACAACACAGTGCGACAAAAACTCGTGGCAACGTGCTTTCCTTTGTTACGCTCTCTTTTCGGGACAGAAAATATGAAGGAGAAACGCGAGAGAAGGCGAACGAAAAGAGATGGCTCTTTGTATCGATATACAGCTACCCTCATTTCTCTTGTCTCTCTTTCTCTCGATCCTTTAATGCTGTATCCCGCAATCACCGTCCTCGTCTGCTCTTACTCGTCAGCTGGTAGACGGCCATTAGTGGTAGGGTAAAAGCTATTGGAAGCTCGCGAGATCTTTGAAAGGGTGTAGATGACGATTTCAGTGGCACTGTGTCCGCGCACTTTGCTCACGAACCTTCCCCCGTCTCTCATATGATTGCGATTGCATCCACATATTTTTATTCGCGGTTATATATTCGTGTATTTTTAATCATATTTTCAATTTTATTGCAACATTTTATTGGAACGTACATCGCATATTAATATTTCTGTCTACAAAGGGCGTGCTGTATGATTAAACTTTAAATATAATTCTGAAGCGCTATTTTACAATTATATGTTTGAAACAAAAAAAAAATAATTTGTTTGTTCTATTTTTATTTGCAGGCGACCGGCCACTGCTATCACATAGATTTACGATTGTCTGCGCCATTAGGTGAGTACCTAAGTACAACGGTGTAAATCACGTAATGTTGTTTTATTATGTACTGTCGATCGCGCCGATTACGCAACGGGCTCGTAGCTAACCGGCGATGATGTATGCCTGATAATTGCCGATTTCAATCTACTGAAACAGTCTGCTAATAAATAATTTAATGCGCCGGGTTTTCGTGCATCGGTGATTCCGAGCGATGCACGGTCGGTCGGTCGGTCGGTTGCATGCCGTGCATTGATAGGTACAATGCGACGTGATTGTACCAATCATGCGATATTATAATCAATAATACACGCTATTAAACCCTAACTATGCACGACTGCTACCGCTGCTACTAATACAGGCTATGCACCGCAGCACCATTAAGGCTGCAACGGTTCTCATCCCGTCGCTCCAATTCTCGCAAAGAAGTTTATCATCGGTATCGACAAGCACCGTTTCCGGTGCCTCGAACGTTTAACCCGCGACGTCTCGGCATAATGTGAGATCTGTCGAAAGGGCCTAAAATTATCGCGATACCGTAAAGTCACGCACTTAAATCGAAATAAGACGCGGCCGTGAGAGCCTCTGGGTAAGATCAAGTAAATAGAAACAGGCAGTGCCAGTCAGTGCTCGGGGGAACGCAGCATGAGACCTTTGAACGTCCGCACTGTCTTTGCGTTTCCATGGATCGTAGAGCATAGAGGATCAACGAAACGCCGCGGCAGTAAGCGTCACGTGCAACTGGATACCGAGTCAATCGATCACGGGCGATATGCGTTTGATTAACGTATTATAAGAGATCGGCCGCGCAGCACGCGACTAGGTTTGCCATATAGATACCCTTCCAGGTACAGGGTAATGAGATGAATTTAACGTGGGACCTTAATCGGCGGACACTGATTATTTTTAATACGACTCGTACGTCTGGCAAACGGATGCTGCATTATAGATAAATTCGCGGGTTCAGATTCGCGAGCGGCGAAACGCTTTTAATACCAGAAGAGCGTCACGGTCTGGTCTCGGGCCGAGAAACGAAAACTCTCTTCAATTATTTGTCTTCCTCGCTTCCGCGCAACGGGAAGTTTTCCCAATGGCTCTCCAGGTTAATACTTCCGAGGGACTTAATACTCTTTGTACCTATTTATGACTGCGAGACGGAATCGCGGGCACGTAATCTTCCATTATAATTGACCTTTCCGCCGTTACTCCGTTGTTCCGCGAGTAGGTGCGGGCAGGATAGGGAAGGGGTCCAAGACCTCGGCGCGTAGACGAGGGGGTCGTCGCCGGGGCGAGGCAGGAGAAGAGAAGTCAGTCGGAGAATCGCACCCTCCCCGTCTGCACCCCGCGGGTGCACCGCCGGGGTACGCGTCGGTCGGTATTTATTTTACAAAACGTTTCTTCCTCACTCTTCCGGCCGCGCCCGACTTAATTTACCACCCGAGGTATTAATTATAAAAAAGTCGTAACTAAATGCCCAGCAGGACGGAGTTACGCGCCCGCCGGTCCGCGCGGACGCGGCTTTAATTTTCCTATTTGTCGGGGAAGTTAGCGTCTGAGCGAGCGCGGAAATCATTAGCGAAGTAAAAACCGGCTCCCACGCGACTTCACCAATACCAAAGCGACGGCGGCCGGCTCCCTCCCGCCCTCCTCCGCTTATAAGGCGCGATGTCGTTACGCTTTACCTCGCGAAATTGAATTTGGGATTCTCCGCTCAATGCGGAGATAAAACCGCGTTACGTGCGCCGCGGGAAAGTCGCGCGCGAAGTGGGGCCGTCAATTAATATGCGCGACGACCAACTTCTTTCTGATACATCTCTCTTCGTATCGCGGAGAAACACTTTGCGAAGTAATGAAATAAAATGTGAACTCGCATACACTGTTAAGCGATCACGTCACGCAAATTAATGATATTAATGATGTATATAATTATACGTGCGAGATCATTTAATCCGCTCGTCGACGCGACTGTAAAACACATGCTTTTGTTAATTGCAACGGTATTGATTCTTAATGATACGTATGACTGATAATAACTATAATCAGAATGAGAGATGTGTCGCTCCTCGGTTGACGAATCTTCTCGAAGGCGGAATTGCGAAGGGACCGAGAAGATTGGGAAAAGAGACGAAGATCCAAACGCGACGACGAGAGGCCGCGCGTCGCTCCTCGCTCCTCGTAAATAAATAATTAGAATCTCCCTTCAACGTCTGCAGTACGTTTCTTTTTTCTTTCTTTACTCACCCTACGCGACTTCGTCTTCCCGGCCGGTGAATGGCAGTGATTGGCAGTTAATGACGATGCTTCACGGACTGTCCTCCACACCTCCGATATCCACCGTTTTCCGCCAGAACGAGTGTCCCTCGTAATTTCTATCGAGACGGCCGTGATTTTATTCTAGAGGACATCGTTTCCCGAGACACGGCCAATTTCTCCCGGGACCGTCGACGAAAAATCCGTCGACGCTGTAAAATCGCGTTAGTCTGCAAAAAAGTTGCATTCACGATTATTTATTTCGTTAATGAACCACTTACGAATTTTTGTTCTTTATTCTATAATCCGCGCCCTTTATTACGAGTACTTAACGAATGCATTTTGTGCCGAGAAATAGCTGAATGTATGCGCTCTGTACATTTTTGATTAATAATGGATGGAACATTAAAATTTTGATCGCATTTATCGATACCTTAATTGTCATTTTTATTGAATATGTAATTACTATATCTTACTTACGTATATAATTCGCGTGAGATTTATCCATCTATAGAAAAACATCATAAAAATCATAAACTCCAAATTTAGCATTGATGCACGGAAAAAACGATAAGGTTGCCACAACCACAATAATAGTAATATTTGGTACAGCCACGTCCTGTGGTTGTCACATTCACATTGTTTTGTGTAGTGCATCTATATATGTTTGTCACAACATTCACTATGTTTGCTGTACCAAATGCATATAGTTGCCTTCACATCAATGGCTGTACCAAATATTACTATTATTGTGGTTGTGGCAACCTTATTGTTTTTTCCGTGTGCAATTGTAAAATAGCTTGACTCTCAAGAAGAGTTTCGAATTGTATGCTTGCAATTCAAATATCAATTTCGACCTCTTGGGGGATCTCGTTTCGTCAATAACGCCGGCGATCTTAGCTTCTCGTGGTAGGCGACCGTAGATACTCGCAGCCCGTCGCAACAGCGGCACTCCTCGACCACTCGGGGAATAAAGTACAACAATACAAATCGTGAATTGTGTTCGACAGGCCGTCGGGGGCCGTCGACGAATAGCGGCAGCCTATTTACTTGGATAACGATGCTCTGGTTCACGTCGAATTGGTCTTCCCTGGTTTCCGCGCGCGCGTCTCCGCTTGTCTTCCTCGCTCTACTCCTGTCCTCTTCTCCGTCCGCCCTCGCGACCCCATTGTTCCACCATAAAAATGTCAGTTTCGCGAATCTATAGTCAGTCGTGCACAAAGAGGACAATGAAGGATGTATGGAAATAGCCAGATAGGCTGCCACCCGAGCCTCCACGCCGGGCACAGCCACTCGAATGCGCTTGTCGTGCACATTTAAACGACAGTAATGAACCATTGTTGAGAATTATCAGTCCTATGTCGCAGGGCTCGCTTGCTAATTATCAGCGGAACGCTGTATGCGCCACGTTGTCGTCGGCGGGCCCAGTCATCGCGCTCGACTACTTTCTTGCTCTTCCTGTCGCTCGCTCCCCCGGCATGCAATAAGACTTTTATTCGTGTCACGCGAGAACCGCTCTCTCGTGTAAAGTGCATCTGCCTCGCTTTTAGAGGCGAGGCTTTATTGCGGGCTGTACGCGGCAGGAATTGAAGTGGGCGCGTGAGGGGTAGAGAGACAGAGAAGCCGCGGGTCTCGTCTACCGACGCTGATAATTAGACAGAAGATGTGGTGAGAGGCGGTAGATCGTGTAAATACCTTGATAGTCGTTCGTTAATCATGCGAATGTGCATTATTGTCGAGCGGAATTATCTTTCTCCGCGGTTCGGATTTTCCCGGTTGTTCGTTCACGAAGAGAATCGATTCCGGATAAGATGGAAACTTGTCGCGCAGCTGCCGAAGCGTTGGAGTTAACTTTAGCGATAAAAGAAAAATCCCAAAGTGCCTCGAGAGTCGAGCGTCTTTGATTTCACTTTAATTTAACTTTATCGGGAGTCGGTCAATAGCAATGTCCCTAATTGCTTGTCTGCAAATTCTGGCCGCCGCCAGAATTTTATTGAAATTCTTGCCAGACTTTCTTAATTCAACAATCCGATTTGCGCTTTCGCCTTCGCAAGTAAACGCGATATTTCGATTGCGTCATTTCAATTGTTATGAGATCGGCTACAAATAAATTTTGTAATTATGTTGTATAATCAAAATTTTCCGACCACCTTATTATTCGAATCTATGAAAGAAAATGTGACGAATATTATTACACATAAATCTCAATTCTACATTCTCTCAATATATATTATCACATTAGATATTTTATATATATATACTGTTATGATTTTTATCCAGAAGAAAATTTGTTATTCTTTTATAATTATAATACCTTGATATGGAAAGACGACCTAATCTGATAATAAAATCGGCTGCTGTTCTGCTTCCACGGCGTATAATTTCACGGCAGTTCTTACGCGCGCTTAAGACACTCCTGCTCCCTTCTCATGCAAACGATTTAATCGACCGATCGCCATTTCCAGAGGGACCCTCGGTCCGATTCGACTCGGCTCTTCTACCGTGAAGAGCAAAGAGGAAGCGCGGCGCGCAGCTTAGCGTAGGGTCGGCCGATCGGACGGATCTCTAACGGCCTTATCTTAATTATTCCGAAAAGTTAATTAGTTTTTTCCTCCCGTCTCCCCCGCGGAAACCCTTTGAACGTTTCCGCGTCTGACGTGGACCTCGCGTTCAAGGAGAATCTCGGAATGAGAACGACCGTCCAATCGCGCCGCCGCCCGAGCGCACCGGCCGAGTAATTCGTTGGACGCTCCCTTTTGTGCCTTTAATTATTCTCTCGCCCGAAAGGCGAAAAGAAACACACACGTACGTGCACATAGTACACAGGTACGGCACGTGCCGTACGTTCTCATATCATTTTTCGACGTATTATCCTCTTGCGTATTATCCATCGTTCATCGATGCGTTCGTCAGATGGAATATTTTTGTGCTGTATTAAATTCTTCTGAAATGTTTTTAAATTATTTAATTTTTCAATTAATTATTTTCAATTAATTATTCAATTTTTCAATTCTTCAATTTATTATTTAATTTTATTAATATTAAATATAAAATATACAAACGCGTAAGCTAATCCTCGTATTATCTAGATCTATCGCAATCTATTCTACATAAATATTCGTAATTGCGATAGATGTACAGAATATAATTTGAATTACCGTCCACGTTTTTTAAATATTCACGATATAATTTCAAAAAAATATGATTTCATATGAGAATTATATTTGTAGATTAAATTACCAGAAATATTCCACCGACGAATTTTTCATTTGACTGATTCTTCATATAAAAGGGTTCTCTCTCGTATTAGCTGCTTCTATCTTTACGCGGTCATCGCGTCACATCGCGATCGTCATTAATTGGCATAATAAAACACTTTAATCAACGCAAACAGCTCAAACAAGACGATTTCGTCGCCCCCGTAAACCAACCGTTTCACCGTGCGTGCACACGACCGTCCGTAGGGAGTAAACAGGTGTCGGCGGACGGTCGTACACGCGGTTTACACGAGCGTCACCCCTTGCTCGCGTGGATGCAACACCGAGGGGTAGAAGCGAGAATCGGACCGAATGGGGTGTGAGGTAAGCGCGGGTGAGAGCAGCGCGTTTGACAGTGGCGAATTTTTTTTTGTCCCGCTGAAAGAAAGTGTAATTAAGCCGGAACAATGACGAATGTCAACGCGTGTCACCGTCCACACGCATATTCGCGTATAACACGCGTTATGCGTGTGCGCGATGCTT
This sequence comes from Aphaenogaster floridana, assembly GCA_003063835.1. Taxonomy (NCBI): domain Eukaryota; kingdom Metazoa; phylum Arthropoda; class Insecta; order Hymenoptera; family Formicidae; genus Aphaenogaster; species Aphaenogaster floridana. Next base: position 305,601 of record NJRP01000035.1, read on the forward strand.
AGCATATTTGAGGTCTCTATGTCGCTATGCAAATGATTATAGCCGCATATGCAGGATTACGCGCAAGATGATGATAAAAGAGATCGTCTTTTTTATCACCGCTCGAATTGCATTGCGTCGTGCAGCACACGATCATAGACTTATATAATAGATTGCGCGTCCCCGTAAGAGGAGCTGAATACATTCAATACAACATTTAGAAAGAGAGAGCAACAGTGTCAGGGATGCTGTCTCTTTCTGATACGAGAGTTGATGGAAATGGGTGGGGGACTTCTTTCCCCTTCTCTCTACATGTGTAAGAGAGAAAGCATACCGTACTCGACTAGCTCTGTCCTTCAGATCTTGTCATCAGCTCGCCCGTAGGATCGCGCAGTCTATTATGTAAGTCTATGCATACGATGCGTTGTCAACATAGACGTAAAAAGAATAGACTGCGCATTCGAATGAAGTTGCTACTATTGGTTTAGAAAGAGAGAAGTAGCTTGGTGCATATCGCTCTCTCTCTCTCTCTCTCTCTCCCCCTCTCTTCCCCCTCTCTCTCCCTAAAAAATATCAGTAGCAGAGAGACATGTGTTGATAACGACATATAAGTTATGTCTATGCTCCTCACCCAAACCAAGTTAAAGAGAGATGCTGATACGCTTCAACATTGCGCTTTTTTTCTAAGGGAGAATTCACACCTTGGCAGAAGAACAGAAAGCAGAAATCAATGAGAAGTGGCACTCAGTTGCTCAGTGCAACTCAGTGCAACTCAGTGCAACTCAGTGCAACTGAGTGCTTCTTCTCATTGGCTTCTGCTTTTCTGTTTTCTGCTATTCTGCCAAGGTGTGAATCCTCCCTAACGGAGCACAGATGCTAAGATCAGTTAAGGTAGGAAATGCGCAGTCTATTCTTATTACGTCTATGGTTGTCAATGATTTCAAGAATAATTTTCTATTTGTTAGACCTGATAGTTAATATCCATTAAAATATTTTAAATAAATTTATTGTTAAAAAAATTATCAAATATAAAGTGTAATTTTAATTAAAAGTGACGCTTGAAAATATTTGTGTGTTATGTTTATCAAGAATTCGCCAATGGAATGTAATTATCGAAATAATTTTGTAAGTTTGATGACGAGTCGGTTAATATTGCTATTGTAATATCGTATAAGTATTGTCTCAAGAATGCTGTTCTCTATGGAGGATCCACAATATTCTAACAACAGCCATATAATGAGAGTGCTGCGAAGATTTCCGATATCTATGTAGTATATACGTGAATGATAAGTGCAGCAGTGGTTAGTGCAGCATATGGCGCGCAATGCGAGCAAGGGAGCTGCCAAGCATGATTACAGTCACCACGTAGCTGAAGTCAAAAAGCATTCCGCGTTATCGCGACGCGGATTCTTTCCTGGACACAACAAAGGACGTTTTTAGAATATTGATATCGAACTTGCGAGAGTGCTCGTGGAAACCATTTGGGCTATATTGGGCTCGTGCTGTACTTCGACATGCGCAATATCTGACAATTATGTCATATTTTATTGTTGCGTTATTAAAACATTCCTATAATTGTATACAATAAAGAAAGAATTATAACATTTTTCAATTGACGGTGTTTTGCTTTTTAATGCTCTTTTAAACTAAAAGTGAAACAAGCAAAAAAGAAAAAAAAATGGAGAAATGAAATTAATGTTTTTACGGAGGTTGCACGTTTTATCGCATTTTAATGTCGCGGTGAATAATTTTCTATTAGTGATAAATTTTCATCGACGCGTTGCAGCGGCGTTACAAGCGCGAAGTGTCTGCATGCAACGAGGCGTATTACGTGGGGTAAGCCACCTTTTCGCCTCGGTGCGACAAAGGATGTTTTTAGGATATTGGTATCGAAGCTCCCAGGTAGCAAAAGTAGGAAGCGCAACCAGTAGATTAATAATATTTTTAAATTTTTCGTGCACGGTAAAGTATACAAAGACTCTACCTGTTTCTCTACTTCGTGTGTATACGACAAAGTTTCTTTAATTCTTCTACGATAAGTGTATCAATAATTTCCCTCTCAAAGTACACTACATGC
>NJRP01000035.1:351528-370073 GCA_003063835.1 Aphaenogaster floridana
AGTGTTAGACAGATTTAAACTATATATCAATATTTATGTTTTAGCAAATATCTATATTTCTCTCTTCGACCTTTCTCGAACATTTCTCCGTAGCACATATCTAGTATAACACATTTAGTGACACTCAGTCCGTGATACTGTGCGGAACTAATAGCATCGCGACGTAAGTATATTTCATTGTGACGATATTTTAGTATATTTAAGCAACGCTAAGAAGTGCAATTGTAATAAAATTTATCGTGGCCAGCAATCAATGAAAATAAAAGCACGCTTTCTCTCTCGTAGTGTTCGTAAAATAATTAACGATATAGGATGGCAGATAACTCGAGATGGGATTTCCCACATAACTTTGTATGGCGATATTTCACACCATGTGCGACATGCAACATTTGTGGAAGACACATAAGTAGTCGACGTACAATTCATTTCCAGTCTCATCTAATGAATCAACATCGGCACATAATAGAAGAAATACGACAAGAAATTGAACTTACCTGGTTACCACTATTTCTTACATTTGACGAAACCCTTCGATATGCCGCAAGATGTAATATTTGCGATTGCTATCTTAATATATTTCATGGAATAGAATATTTAAGAATGCACATGTTTATTAAACATGGTATCCCTATGGATTCGACGGATTATTTACCTATGCCAGAAAATAACCCAGGTGTAAGCGGACAGCAATCAGTAGCTGAAGAGGCCAATGCAAGTACAAGCACTGATGGTCAACGGGCTGATGCACATTTTCAAACAGCAAAAGAACAAGAAGAATAACAATGGTAAATATTGCGAATATTAATATTTTATCTTGGCTCACTCACATGCATTTTTATATGCAATCAACAGCAAGAATTAGATATTTAGTATAATTGGCCATTATAAAGATTATAAAAATTTATGTAGATATTGTGACATGTTAGATATGTGACACACATGCTTTTAAAATGAATAAATATTTGATTTAAATAATATTATTTAGTCAAATTTATATCGAGATTAGACAATTCCAAATTATTATTATCTGTTATCTAAATATTCAGTGCTTGACGAAAAGTCCGATATTCGAGATATTAATTTAGTATTTTCGGATTCAAATAGTATTTGCGCCCGGACTTTAACTTTTATAGATTTTTGAATAATTTATAGATATTTGAATAATAAATATACAAGTTTCCATCCAATAATCAAATAAATGTCACTGAAATATATTTTATTGCTATTACTGTGCTACTGTAGAAGCTATGTGATGGTTAATAGACCGTGATTCGAGCAAAGTAAGACAAAGATGTTGTTATAAAATAAACATGTTTATTAAAAGAAAAATATAAACCGTTAACGTTTCGACTTGACTTAGTCTTCTTCAGAACAATGGAATTATCAATAATCAAAACATATTATAGGAAATTAAACTATATCTCACAAGTAAACCTACCCAAAAGGTACACTCCGATTTTGATGAACGTTTAATATGTTGTATTCTAGACAAAAATAAGGGACACATTTTTTTATACGTGCCCATATTCATGTTTAGCGGGTGAAATACTCCTTTGAAAATAGTCGGATTTTCTCTTTCGAGCCAAATATCTCCGAAACTATAAAAGATAGAAAAATTTTTTTAAACAGAAGTTGAATGATTTGAAGAGTACTTTAAAACAATGACAATATCTTTCATAGTTTCAGAGATATTCGCCCCAAAAGAGAAAATCTGACTATTTTCAAAGAGGCGTTTCATCCCCTAAACATGCGTATGGGCACGTACAAAAAAGTACGTGTCCCTTATTTTCATGTAGAATATGACATATTAAACACTCATCAAAATCGGAGTACCACTAGGGTAGGTTTACTTGTCAGTTTAATTTTCTATAATGTGTTTTAATTATTGATATAGAAATAAAAGGGTGCTCCGTAATTTTTTTTACAGTTGGATTTTAATGTGTAGGTAATTTTAACGAGGACACAATGAGATGTGGATCTCATTACAGATTTTAAAAGGATCAATGTATCAACCACTAGTAGTAGAAAGTGACTCTGACTCTCTAGACTGGAATATACAAATATATAGGCGCAAGGACGTCCGCATGATTTTTTCCAAGAGTGAGCATGATTCAAAATATTACTTCCAGAATTAGAATACTTATAATTTGAAATTTATACAGCTTTTGTTGAAAATTATACATCTAATCCTATGGATTAAAGCAGAGATCGGCAAGATTAATATAACTTTGCTCTTCTTTTATTCAAAGGGAGAGCAAATGCTTGATTTTTTGCTGATTCCAGGGAGGCTTGGCGCAAATGCCCTTCTTGCCCCTTCACCCCGTGGACGCCCATGTATAAGCGCTCTCGACGAGTATTCGCTTTTATTATTATGCAATGTAAAGCGATATTACGAAATAAGGATTGACTCTTTTTTATAGATTAGTATATGCTTATGTATATGGTTTATTAATAGTTTCATTAATTATTTACTAATTAACTTAGTATCATCACCTATTTGAATTTTTTATATCAATGTATTCATACTTTTACGTGTCGCATGTAATATCTACATTGTAGCTGCAAATATAGCTCGAATGATATCTAAATTATTTACACACAATAAATAACGTCCACTTAATTAAATTTTGGAGTTTAAATAATCTAGATAATCGGAATATTAATATTTGAAGAAAAGAATCTGAAAATTTATTAATTTATTCCGAAATATCAATTACAAAAAACAAAAAATTGTTATAAATCATGATAAATATGATGATGATATGGTAAATTTATACAAATAAGAAGAATATAGATAAGTCAGTGAATTAATGTGATGTCGTATTTGGATATTATAATCTTAACACCATAGGATTATATTTATTGCTATAATCTGTATGTATTAATTATTTTATATAAAATTAGTCATTATAATATCTGTAAGTATTATTCATCCTTTTGTAGAATCAATGATTATATAATAGAACAATTTAATCAGAACAAGTTTGTGGAAGTGTTTTTTAGATATTGTTTTTATTCGATAATTAATTTTTTTAAATGGTGATAAAAATGACGCTAATAAAAGCATTCTAGATATTAAAAAATGGTTGTTTTTAAACACTTATTTATTCAATCCAAAATTAATGAAAGATATATTGCAATTTTTTAAAAGTAGGACATATTTATTTCCTATCTCTCGTGTTTATCAATCTGTATGAAATGGCTTGAAAAAAATCAATCTTTTCTGAGCTAACGATATTTTATGTATTATTAGAAGTTTCAATATTTGAATCTATTCTTACATTTGCAATTGCGTTTTCATCCACATCTTATAACTTTGAGAATTTCATATATCGCGATATAAATATGATATTTTTGATTGTAGTTAATTTAAAAATTAAATTTACTTAAATTTAAAATATTAAATATTAAATTTATAAAATTAATATTTATTAATATACTAAATTAAGTTAGTGTAATATTAGTACACGGAGAAAATTTTATATTAAAAATTACTATGTATGGCAGTAGCCGTGGACTATTGCTGGAATTATAAAATTTTTTACTATGTTTTTCATTGTTTTACATAGTAAAAATTTTTATAATTCCAGCAATAGTCCACGGCTACTGCCATACATAGTAATTTTTAATATAAAATTTTCTCCGTGTACACTACTAAAAATATATGAATCAGGGTGGTTAAAAAAAGTATAATGTTATAATTTTAGTTATAAGTATGATATATGTATACAAAATTATATGCTAGATGTCATTATCGCATAGTTATTATAAATACCGTTAAATTTTTTTACTGTCTTCCTACTGTGATATTATTATCTTCTCAGATCCTACAATAGCCCCCCGCTTCCTTCTAGTGTTCTCCACACAATTAATTTTTATCTGTATTAAACTTACATTTCTGATTATCGTTCCTTTACCTGTACTTGCTTATTCGCTCCCTAATTGCATTCTTCGGTACTCATTACATGCAAAAAATGATTATTTTTAAAATTTATTTATATAATTATGTAATATAATTATGAGAGTGATATATCGAACGTAGGTACAACTAACAACGTAATGAGACGGCTAGCAACCGTCATCAGCGAGAGAAGTTTGTTGGCAGCACAATATAGCAGCAACGTCTAATTCAGGCGATGTTATGAAATCAGTAAACAACCGTCTTACGTGCACTTATGTCGAAACTCGTCAGTCACAGCATACGCGCATACGTGTGTATCGGTAGGTGCGTTAGATGTAGATTTCGCAGCCACAGGCAGGGGTGGTAAGACACGTTTCTCCACGCGGTGGCATCGCAGGAGGAGGATCGCTCATTCAATACGGGCGTATTGTTCGGGTCTTATCGTAATATCTCATAATTAATATCTCCGCATTGTGGTATGGATGGATAGGCAGGATTCGCTGCCAGACCCAACTGATAGCGAAAGCATTTGTACCCGGCAGCTCTCCATCTCTCGGTCTCTCTCTTCCTCAGCTACCCTTACGCGTTCATTCACCTTCTGTCCTCGTCTTTGACGCGACGACCAAAGCTTGGCGCTCACTTCCACCGGGTCCCATGAAAATCTTGTTCTTAGACCGCCAGACGATCCCGAATATCGATAAGCCGTGAATCTTGAGCGGGATAACGGTGGAAGTCTTATAACGAGTCAACGAGCGGGTCGTGCCACGGACGATTGTAATGGCCGCTTTGATGTATCGTCGAAATAAATTAACGAGTACTAATTGTGATGTTATTCCATTGGTCGTCCTTAATTCCTCGATGATCAAAATACACACAAACGAAACTTTTCATATTTAAAAGAATGCGAAATTTCAAATGGAAACCGTCTAATAGCGGTTTGAGTTCGGGCAAAGCGCTTCAGCGTTGAGCTAATTATTTAGTATAGTGGTACTGAGTACTTACAACACCGTGTTATGCCAGAATCCGTCAAAGCCGTTTGCCACTGAGCTAATCAAAATACGTATACGACGGATAGATGTTCCGTGATTTGTCTGGTCCATTGAGACGCCGACCTTCCTTCCCTTGATCCTCAAGGAGTATTTCGTCGGACGTAGGGGGACACCGGCCGAGAAACGGCACTAAGGGGCTTTTGAGATCGCCGGACGACGACTCCTGGTGCTCGCGGTCGGAGGAAGAGGCTCACTTGTCCAAATGTCGGAATAGACGATAAACAGACGGATAGAAGGCCATCACAGACGACCGTATCCGCTTGTAAGCTCAATGCTTGATAGAATTCCTAAGACGCCGCGAGTCCTTCAGCGGATATATTCGTATGTGCTCGGTGTAATTGAATGCATACACGCCACCGAAGCATTCACACGTTGACGCTCGTTGATGCAGTAGGCGCGATTGCGTTTGCACACCTTTCTGTTTGAATCTCAATTTTATCGTAGTATGGAATCGGGCACAATAGACAACAATTAAAATCAACGGATAGATGACGGTGATTAGAACCAACCAGTTCAACTTTCAACAGTGTAGATCTGTAAAAAGATGTGAACATCATTTTCGGGTCTCTAATATCGGAATGGGTAATTAATTATATCGATATATTCTTTAATAGTTTCAATTGAGCAGAATAATGAAACAGGTCAGTTTTAACATGATCGTATTTTCATTAACGCGGTTATAAGCAAAGATTTAACGATAGATGACGAATTCATGCGCAAAATGTAGACCAGCCAGTGTGAAATACTATACGTTGCGTTGCAATAAACTGAAATAAAAAGTTGCAATTCAGCCGAAACGTTATTTGAAAAGTTATTTAATTCCAGTACACATCTTGCTACGTTCTCGCCTCTGACTTGAATATTTAATTTCTTGCTGAAGAATTAATGCGATGAGAAGTTGAGTAACTCTCGATATTCCCATTTCCTCGGTAGCCACGAGGAGAATAATGCAGGACGGATAAGTCGAAGGACCAAACCAAAACAAGCTGCGCAACAGTTAAGGCAGATCCTGTTTGAATATTGTTACCTTAACGAGGCGCAAGTATTTGCTTTGGAGATGTAATCCAGTGTACGGCTCGGAATATGAACGGCTTGGAGAATTACAGCGGTGTTTCGATTCTAAATCGACGAAAAGCCTTCGTTAATTGGCTTGGAATTTGCATTCGTTGTTTGAACGTCAACGAGCTGTAAAATTGTACGTTAAAGTTACAAATGGTTAGTTCCGTGGCTATTTTCTCGTCTTTCTGATATGTAATAGTCAAATGGACAGATTTTTGATACTTGATAATTTGTGACTAATTTTAGCATTCAATAAACTGAATCTCAATAATAATAATGTTTCTCTCAATTCTATCAAAAGCAATTGAGATTAATCAAAATATTGTTATGGAATTAAAAAATAAAACGTTTACATCTATATAGAGCCAATATCTACTCGAGCCTAAATTGTCCATAAGTTTCGTAATCTCGCACGACAAAAAAGAAGAAAGACTTCAGCGTGTTTCGCGAGTCGGATTGGTAAAATATCGAGCCTTCCGGAAATGGCCACCGCTAACAACAAGCGTGATGCGGGAGTCCGTGGCCGCGCGATTCGACTATCTTTTACGGGGCGAAAGGGGTGGAGAGGAGAGGTAGTTTTCGGGGTACGGGCCGAGGCGAGGAATACGAGAGAAAGGACGATGGAGTTGGGGGTGGCTGGGAAGATAAGGCGAATCAAACCGTAAATAACCGCGGAACGGCGGAAAGGAAAGGGAGCGAGAGGCACGGGGGGTAGCGTCGGGGGTAGCGAAGGAAGAGCGAGGGTGAGGGGTACGACGCCTCGCCAGCTGCAAAACTCGCCGAGTTTTATAGTTGAATCGCATGACTCCGAATCTCCATACATTCCGCGCCTTCTCCCTTTTGCCGCTCATCCCCTCTCACCGCCGCCCGTCTGTCTTTCTGTCTTTCTCTATCCTCCGCCCCTGCACTTTCCGCCTTTTTGCTCGAATCACCCCTGCTCCCCCTTTTTTCGCTCACCCCCTCTCTGGGTCATATCTATTTTTATATCGCCGTTCCTTTCTCCAAGCCGGCGGCTACCACTCCACCTGCAGATATCTCCACACTGGTAATACCGTGTGCGTATTATGCATATACGAGCGCGCGCTGGATGGAACAGAAAGGGGCGATTAATTCCATATTCCTAGATACTTTCTAACGTCCGCACGCCAGGCTCATACCTCATGCCACCGTCGCGGCCTTCATGGTGTTTACGAGCGCCGTTTTTCGAGAGGAAGTGGAAAAGAATTGGACGTACGTCCAATATATCTGTGCCGTAGCCTGGAATTATGGTGGCGCTGAAACCAGGTGGAATTTCTGGGAAAAACGCGATGGTTGTGATGTGGCAATCGAACGATGCGAACGAGCTCGTTACCGAACAAAAGTTATTGATTAATTTCGTTACTGTTTGAGAAAAATTACAAGAACTGATTTTAACTGATTTATAATTTTCCTGCAATCTCTCTCGAAAAAAAATGTTTTAATAGTATATTTTATCATTGGAGTCCTTCGCGATGGTTTTTATCTTTTAAGTCACCTTTGGTTGCCGTGCGAAATTTTTAGCATTAATTAGTACATGTAACGACGATCTTTCGATGGAGCGCCATATTTTTATAGCGCGAATCTATCTGGCGATTCGGCCGTATTCTCAGTTTCACGGGGTGCGGAATCGTGGAAGAAATTCTCGCCAAGTGACACTATGCGTGTGGTATCATGCCCGTATATATGTGTATGTGTGTGTGTGTGTGTGTGTGTGTGTGTGTGTGTGTGTGTGTGTGTGTGTGTGTGTGTGTGTGTGCGCGTGTGAGCGCGCGTGTACGTATTATGCGACGAGGGTGCAGCCCAGGGTGGGCGAAGGTGGCCGTGGGCGGAAAGTGCACGAAGGAGGGTGGAATGCAGGCCGAAGTAGGTACTAATGCTGAAAGTTTTAACGAGTTTGAGTGATCGCGGTCGATGTAACCGCAACAATAATAGCAATAGTAATAATCATGCCACTGCTCCGAGGCGGTACCAACTTATCGCATTGCTCGGTATAAAAGCCTTGCTTGTGTGCGCTTTTGTGTATCTCTCCGAGCGTTCCGGGAAGAATGAAAGGAACGGAGACCGCTTATCAAATTCGTGCTTCGCCGTCAATAACAGATATGACAATAGAAATTAATATTGCAAGACTAGTATTATTTGTATTATTACTATCATCAATATTTTTTAACATCTGAGTAGATAATATGGTGGCAAGCGCGCATGTTTAATATTTCGCATGTTTTTAAATTTATTTAATTAAAAGATATATTATATTGTGCGGTTGAATATAAGAATGTTGGGTTTGTTAACGATATGGAGGACTAGATAAGTACGCGTTGGACAATTAATCTCACAATGCGACAGTCCGCCGTTCAGCTTTGTCCGCAACCTCCATCTTCGACGAAGGATTCAAGGGACGACTTTTCTTCGCGTCAGCCAATGACCGATCGCGCAAGTCGCGCCAAATGGAATCCTCTTCGTCTTCGTCGGCACTTTCTTCGGGCCCGGGCAGCGGGATCTGTAACACACGTACACACCACATACACAGGTATAGACAGGTATCCTGAAAGAACGACCGACTAGCGGGCGGCGGCGGGGGACGGGAAGCAGAAGGTGCCCGCCTCGGCGAGGGCCGACTAAAGGGTGTATGATTGATCGCGCCATGGCATGCCAGATAATGCAATTTTATTTCATTTGATTCCGCGGGGGTAATTGCTATTTTGGCGGGTCTGCCGCGCCGAACGGCCGACGGAGTGATGTATTGGCGTGGCTCTTTCTTCCTCTGCCCACCCTCCTGACCCCCTCGCTGACTTGCCCCCTCTCACTCCCCCACCCGTCTCGCGATATATATTAACTCCAGTCAGGATTATTGCTTCGAGGGTGGAAAAGAGCGGATCGATCACGTGCGAAAGAAGGTGGAGAATCGTCGGCTCGCCGCTTCCGCCGTCAAAGACCGCGCGGGGCGATAAATCCCGCGTCTTCCTGCCATCTTGTTTTGGAAAGGAGCCTAATCGGCCGTACGATTGATTTAGATCGCCCGATTTACCTCGCCTCGCACCGACTTCATGTAATGCTCTATGCGAAATTGGAGAATCGCGATGATTGCGTTACGGCAAATCGTGTGTGGATCCTTGTTTGAATACAACTTGTCCGGTAATATACCTTTCTCCTTGCCTTAATAATAGATTTTACTGGGGATATTGTGATATTTTTAATTAGTTATGAATTTTTCCACGCCAATAAATGCTGTAAAATTTTTAACTCGCAACGATTTACATAGTCCCTCAATTCGTGGTAAAAAAGTCAAGCATTGTGTATTAATTCGAATTTACCGAGTTTAGTACAAAAGAGTTATAGTTGAATGAAGGAGTGCGTTAAATACACGCATTTGCGGAAGTTTGTTGCTAATCGCATGAACAAAGCGTCATCTTCAAAATCCTGAGCGCTCTACGCGGCGATGTAACCGAAGCTTTCGTCGCAATAAATTCAAAATAATATCCAAAGGCAACGCAACGCGCAGCAGTACCGCGGCAACCCAGCGGCGTGTTTCTATTTGACGTCGCGGTGCCGCGGGTGCATGGCGTCGCCGCGCAGTTGGTTAGCGTTAATTGTAATGCTTTTTGGTCCATACGCGATTACACGATGAAATAATCCCTCATTTATGAGTTAAGTGGTCTGTGGAACTCAACGGCGCTTCTGATGAAATGCTCACGGCGAGTGCACCGCCGGTTCTGAGGAGGGTCGTTGAGGAAAGAGAGGGAGAGAGAAAGGGCGAGCGAGGGGGAGAGGAATACGGGGAGAAGGGCGGAAACGCACGCCGGAGAGAGGACGTGAGAGCGAGAGGAGAAAAGGGTGGCCGGCGGGCGGATGGAGGTCAGGGGGTAGGTAACTGCGCCACCAACCACGCGACCCTACGGCGATGTGGTCCTTTGCTCGCATTATAATTACGTTCCGCCGTCCGTAAAATTGCAAATAATTAAGATTTGGTCGATGCGAGAGCGCGAAACGTAATAATGTCGTGCGGGTTGTTTCGCTGCACTTCGCGGCTGCGGAGGGAGAACGACTGCGAGTTACCAAGGTCTTTCTTGCTCATTCAGACGTAATAAACGACATTTGCTTTAACAATATGGAATATTTGACTATCGGGAAACAATAAAAACGAGCTAATTTTTTATCAAAGCAGTTTTTACTTGGCTATAGCTTTTCTCGTAATTTTATAGAGTCACGTCAGTTAAATGGTGCATTTAAATTCGTCGATGACTTGGACCGATCTCTCGACAGCAACTCGCAACACAATGGTATATCGGTAATTAGGACGTAAAGTTAATAGGAGAAATTACTCGCTCGAGTCAAAGCCGGTGATCTCGCGTCACCGAGCAGAAATTACAAACCCTCGCCGTTTCACGTTGTCGGTAACCACTTCGATGAACGCCGAGACCGCCATTACTCAGCAATTTGGGATTATCCGCGAAAGACATCAGAAGAACCAAAAATATACTTAGCCACCGTACACGAATAAATATAATCAGTCCTCGTTCTCGACGCTATTTCAGGGAAGGCACGTACAAATCCGTGCACCCTTGCGTGAAAAGGGTGGAACGAGAAACAAGACTGGTGCATCATGGAAGAAAAGGTGTATTTTGGGTGTTTTATACTCCGTTGGACAAAGCATATTTGTAATTGTTAAATGTAATGCGGATATAATTCTTAAATCACGCAGAAGGCGTATGTGCGTGTGATATCATGTATTTTCGCGATGACAATTTGATCGATCGTTGACGAAATTACTTTCTTTTTTATGTTGGAAAGTATTTAATTATGTATTATACTCATTATATCGTTATATCATTATATATGCGGTAACATTACCGCACGAAAAAATTTGAATACTTTGTGCCGACAAATAATTATTTCGTGAACGCAAAGGCTACTGTGCAAGCTTGCTTCAAAGTGATAAGAACCGAATTAAAGTTACATACAAATTAGCCCGATAATGCGCACGTGAAGCAACGCGTTCTCGCAACATTCGTCGATGCTGAAGCGCACGTTGAGGGGGAGAGCCTACCCCCTACTCTCCGCTATAGTAACTTTCTTTCCAACCTTTCTCCTTCCTTTGACCTCCCCCGCTGTGCTTTCCTTCTCTCTTTCTTCTCGAAGCGTGAGATCGTCCTGCGCAAATTGGCCGTGGCTGTTTTAATTTACACTCGCTCCGTGCTGCAACCGTCTCCGTCGTTCCTCTGTGCTACGACAAGTCGATGGGTGGTGGGTTAACCCATTTGCCGGCCATCTTGCATATATATATATATATATATATATACACGGCGAGTTTTGTGATATTTCTTAATTAAATATAGCCTCAAGTTAAAAATGAAATTAAACAGAAGGCAGTGTTTTTTTGCCGGCTCGGCCGGCTCTGTATCTCGCTTCCACCCCCGACAAGCGAAGCCCTTCCTACCCTGACTGTTCCTCGGCTCGACAATGGCGAATAAGGTTACCCAGTCGCTTCGCAGCTTCGACCAACCCTCTCTCTCTTTCTGCGGACCACCCGCTATACATATTTCACGTCGAAATAATTAAACGCCGCTGGACCGCGAGTCGACTCGCCCTAAGGTCGAGTGGAGCCGAGTCGCGATTATTAATTAGGTCGTAGCTACCTCGCCGACCTCGACTCTCGATTTTCTGATAAGGTCGACTGACCATTGGCCTCGGATGAATAATACGTTAAGCTTTCTATAAAGTTACAGATTACGCCTTATGCGCGCATATCTATCAGAATTTATATAATTATATTATTATTATTTTCTTCTTTTTATATATATTATCTGTAAATGTTATGTACAAAGATTTATTACTTAGAGCATTATTATAAAATTGTTTATAATTATATGTTAATTAATAATATTATAGATATGTCTCGAAATATATCAAACATATTAAATGATTATTTGTTTCTTATCATAATTAGTCAGCAACTATTTTTCCAATTATCATGATTATTTATAACATCGTGTACTGCAGATCTGTCGGTATGGAGAATTTATCTTACAATAAAACGATTCCCTATCAAGCCATGTGCGATTGCCGGTGAAATCCTGCATCCTCGGCCGTCTTGGTAATTTGTGCGCCAATTTGGGGGGAGCCCTGACGCTCGCATAACGCTAATTCTCGGAGATACTGTCAACCCGACGGCGATTATCAATTGCCTTGTCAATTACATCCCGTCCAGGGGACGACGCGCACATGCTGGTAGACCGTGCCGCGATCCTCCACCCTCTTCTTCCTCCACCGGCTCTCGGCCGAATCTCGAGCCCGGCCTGATCGCAACGAGTTATTTAATTACCACGATCTATCACCAGGTGTCAGCTTCCAGTCTATAATGCATGATCGATCGTAGCCCGAGCTCTCCTCCTTCAACCCTTTGCTTCCGCGCTTCGGAAAACGCGCGTATGTGTGCGAGTAGGGTTCGTGCGCGTGAGTATAATAGATGTACACGAGATTCTCAAGATAGGTCTTGTAATTCTCTTTCTTCTTATATTTTTACCTACAGTACCGCGATTTGAATGGTTTATAAATATGAAGATTATTGATAATCCAAGTGAGATCTGTGTAACAAGAATCCTTCCAAGCTGAAGAATTTCCATGGCGAAATATCCAGAATTTCGACGGCCCTAGAGGCGAAGGGGAGAATCCGCGTATTTCGTAAAAGTTGTAAAAATATTTTTCAAAGCACGAGAGAGGAACTCGCGCCCTTGTATACGTCGCATTCGTCTCCAGGCTGTGTTTCACCTATTTATCAAAGCAAAAGTGCGACTTATTCCACGCACGTATCGCCCGGCATACCCTACGAAAATGCGTCGAACGCGCGGCGGGTTCTACTTAATCCTTAATTATCTCGTGTAAATCTTAATTCCTTCGTCCCGGCAAGTCGTTACTTGCGCAAAGCGTCGTTAACTACGCCCACCGTAAACACCGCGCGCCCAGTATTTCGGACGTGAAACTTTTAAACGACGGGAATGGATCGATTAAGGCATAACTTCCATTAAGGTAACTCTCGATTGGCGGCACGGGGAAAAGAGGGGCAGGGATCTGCGAGACGACCGGAGTACGACAGAACTAACGCGCGGGCCCGTCTTTTTCATCGTCATTTTTATCGGCGCGGATAAGACGGCCGGGGCTAATTCGCATTCCCCTTGATGTCTGGCGGAGTTAACGGTTTTAAGGGATGAAACGCGTATAGATCGGAGGTTGGCGGCTGCGAACGTAGGGACGACGGTGAGGAGAACGAGGAGATGGTCGAGGCGAGGAGGCGAAGCAAGAAATTGATATAGCATACGAAAATGAATTGCCCCTTTGCCGAAGAATGTTCCACGGCAATCTGCCCTGCGCCTCGCTTTTTATGCTTTTTATGCTCATTTTCAATTTTGCTCCCCGCCCTCCCCCCCGCCCCGTTCTCCGTCCCTCGCTTGGGCTCGACGACGCCCCCAGGTTTCCCATAAAACCTTGCGGTATTACAATACCTTGTCAAGCCTCTGCCGCCGGCACCCTTCGCGTCGATAACTGGATGAATACAAACGGACGTATTATCGGTGTCAAGGCTCGCGTCTCTCCTTCGTGAAGAAGACGTTTCGCGTGTATTCGACCGCGTCACGTTTCCCAGCAATTAACGAGACATTGATATTTATTGGCGTGCGAAATTTCTCCGATATTTATTATTGCTGTACAAATTTAAAATTATAGAATATACCCAACATCATTGACATCAATATCGCAATTATTTATTCAAATTGAATTAACGCTCCTTAAATTTTTATTCGAGAATTCTTTGTAAGCATATCGATGAACAACAAATGAAAATAGTAAAAGTATTTTTCCTAAATGTTTCCAAAAATATTAAGTACTTTGCGGAGATTGTATTAATACATCACAGAAAAAAAGAACATTCTTATATATATTTCAAAAATATCTTTATTTTTGACATGTAAATCTTAAAATGAGATTTTATAGCGTTAAACAAAGAAATATTACATGCATCAAAATATTTTATATAATTTAATATAAAGAAAATTATAGTCTTATTATTCAAAAATAATTTTTATTAATGGAAAGCAAAAAATATTGGATAGAGAATAACACACACAGTACTTTCAAACCAAGAATATTCATATTATAAAGATAATACAGTTTAATCTTATTATTGTATTCTTTATGTGACAATTACAATATTCAAATTAATTTATAATATTCTTGAAATACAAGAATATAAAATTCTTCTAAGAAAATAATATTTTCTTGCTTATATATGAAACAATGATAGTGTTAATTTAAATATATTCGTCTTGATTAAAGACGCTTTTTTTCTGTGTAATCAGTGTAGTAATCAGCGACGTGATGTTAACTTCTCTCGACGCTTACATCCTTACTATTGGTAAAAATAGAATCTTGTCTTGTCAAAAAGTTATTAATATGTTTGGTATTCAAATGTGAATGTCCCTACAATTCCGATTAAAATGTATCCGACGGGCGGAGATAAGGATCCGATCCGAATTTGAAACGACATTCTGGTAGGGTGTCTGGCGCGAGGTAGGGGTCGAAGAAGATAAATTTCAGTCGAGAAGCGGCTCGGAATCAGGAATCTGGCGCGTTTCTCGAGCAATCGTTGCCGACGCGAGATAGGGCCGCGGTTCGTTCTGTTGCTTATTTGTCGCCGGAGAAACGAAACGAGCTGGGGAAATGGCGAGCTGGTTTAAGGGCGCGCGAGGGGGGTGGGCATAGGATTCGTGCTCGAAACCGTGCAAATAACGGTTCGCAGACGACGAGCTTCTCTCTGCATTCTCCGTTCCGTGCGACCCTCGGATCTTTCGTTCGCATCGAACCTCAAACGGGAGGTTCGATGCTCTCGTAGATGCTATCGACTCGCGCAACCAGACGAAGGGATTCACGTTGCTTTCGCGATAAGATCGAGGAAACGTCAACGTTGCGAGGGGAAAATTAAACGCGAGAGAAACTATTTCCGGATTAAGCACGCCGTAACTTAGAAACGTACCGCTCGAAAATAAATTCATTCTCTTTCTAAATTGCAATGGCAATTCGATGATTGAACCGAACACGAGTATACACGATTCCCGTATTGCCTCGTTAACCCGGCAAGGCGTCACTTAGCGACGTACGCACGGCGGATCGGGAACGTTGAACGAAGGGAAAAAAAAAAGGAAAACGAGAATTCGTATAAATCGTCCGTTGCAGCGCGCCACACACGCGTATCTCTTACGTCTGGGCGAACGGCGGAAGAACACAAAGCTAATGCAATTTTGCAATTATACCGTCCTCGCCCGTCCCTTCGCCGCCGAGGGGTGCGGAGGAATGCCCGCGATACGCGTCGTCCTTTCCTACCCCTCGCGGCCTCCTCCTCGCGAACAACGCGAGAATATTTAAATTTCGTTTCGTTTCCGCGTCGTTATTCTTTCATCCGTGCCGCCGCGGCGCTTCGCCGGTGATTAATTGGCGAATCCAATCGCCGAGCGTGGAATGTACGCTTTCGCTTTGTCGCTAACTTGACGGGCGCAAGACGCATCCTACTTATTCGCCGTTGAAATATGATTTCTTTTCTAATATTACCGCGGTCTTCGTGTGCTTTTTCTTTTTCGCCTCGGCCGCGCGCGTGGTCGAACTTTACTTTCCATCATTATCAATCGCAGAAATTTATTACGGCGTTCCCTGCGCCGCGGCTGGCTGTGTCCCCTCTTTTTTTTCGAGTGTCCTCCTTCTCGCTCTGTGATTTTATTTGTTTTCTACGTTCTCGTCACGTTCACCCTAGCGCGTTACCGGGATAATAAACCTCGGTAACGAGTAATAAATCCCACGATTATCATGATATACTGGACATGGCAGCGAGATACAGCCAGTCCTTTCATCCCCCCATTCGGTCCCGATATTCTCCGGTCCGGCGGAAACTTTCCGAAGGATACGTAATAATCCATCCCGCACAATTCCGCGCTCTCGCACTCCGAAAAGGCTCACACTGCATGATGGAAAAAGCAATGGTGAAGGGACTTGGCGCGCTCGCGCTGCTGTATTAGATTTGCTTTCTAGGACACTTTAATCAGAATGTACCTATGTAAATTTTTGAATACACATCCCTCGTCTCCCGCGATGTTTGTATAGGTCAGGCGAAGGTATTTTCCTGCCGAGAGCGGAGGACCTCCGTTGCGACCGCCGTCGCCGCAGCCGCCGCCGTCGTCGCCATCGCCATCGCGTCCCGTGAATTAAAGAATTTGCAATTCTGAATTTCAGGTGATCGCATACATACGCCGTCCGGCTTTATCCCACCGACGACGACGACGACGACGACGACTCGCCTTCCGTCCACCGCGAGCATCGACCGCGGCCGCGATGTATTCTTTTGACGCAACGTGTGTGGATATATGAGATATTTATATTATATTACAAGTTGCATTTTACATTACACTTACGGAGTATTCGAAATTAATATATAACTTGTTTATGTCTCTTTATGGATTTTTTCGCTGGAATCTTTGCCAGAAGGAACTGAGTACTTACGTAAGTAAAATTTAAATAAGGATTTCTTTTTGCCTAACGTATATAACGGTGTACATACAATAGTTACCGTGGCTTGGCGATCGTGAAGCTCGTAATTCGTTATTTTTATCGTATTTGCGCATATATCATTGCATTCTATGTGGATTTGCCTCTCGCAAAAGAATTCGTGAGTAATAAAAATCCTCGTGAACGGGATTATTGTAATGGTCATTATAAATATAGAGCTTGTGCCTCTTAAACTAGCGTATATAATTATTATCGTGAGTCAGAAGCTATTAAAATAAAAATAATATGCAGTTTCTTTATTGATATTTTTATAATATCGTCATAAAGATAATATCGCGGTTTGAAAATGTTGGATTTATTTAGAGTATAAATTGGCTTGTCTATAAAGAGTGACTGTAAAAAGGACGGGTTTTTCGCCTCTTTTGCAGCCCTCGATTTCGGGATCGATTTATATGCGAATCAATTCCTTATGATAAGATATTAATAGAAAAAAAGTTTCAACTTGAGGTGACATTTAGTTCTAGAGATATGAGAGTTCAAAGTTATACTATATACGAGCGTTCCATTTAACTTGAGACTGCCTAACATCTTGGGATATAAGCATCCATATAAGCATTTGAAAGAAATGTTTCAAAAAGGTCCTGAATATTTTCGAAAGGGATATTATATTGTACCGATTCATTCTCTCCCTCCCTCCTCTTAAATAATAAAATATAAAACATAACGCAAAATCAAGTATTCGAGTCCAGATTCATAATTATGAGTCCAGATTCATAATTAGTGACCAAACCACTTTACGATACTTGTTAGTATTGGTCTGTAAAACATAATTCAGAAACAGCATATTCCGAAATAAGTTAGTTTTTTTAGAACTTTGAACTCTCATATCTCTAAAACTAAATGTCACCTCAAGTTAAAACTTTTTTTCTATTAATATCTTACCATAAGGAATTGATTTGCATATGATTCGATCCCGAAATCGAAGGCCGCAAAAAAGGCGATTTTTACAGTCACTCTTTATCGAGTTTAAGAGCTCTTTATATAGTTACAATTTGCAATTTACGTTGTCATATCTCATCTTAATGATAACAACTAATCGATCACAGATATAATAAATATGATACTATATGATAATTTGTGAGTCTCAGATTCTTTTTCTCTCTCCTTTTTTTTCCCTCGATCCTTCTTTATTTCTTCTCCCTCTAACTTATTGTTAGCGAGATAACGGAGGAGGGGAGCGTTTTACTCGCGTGTAAAAATTCGGACGGACCTGACTTAGACCATGAAACATTAGCTTTACATTGAACGTGGCAAACCTGGCTCTACAATGTTATTTCTCACATTCGCAAAATAATTACGCACAAACTTGCTTTATTCCTGAATAAAATTCAGATAAATTCCTTCAAACCCGTGTAAGGAATTAGCAAACTTTTCGCATAAATATTCAAAAGATTGCCTTTAATGTCAGCTACCTTGCGTACATTACTCGAGTACAACGTACGCACTCGAGGAGGATGAACGTCGATGTGGTGTGCCGACTGGTTAGGCACGAATTTCAAGATGAATTCCGGCGGACAATTACGACATTTTAATTGCACAATACCCGGGCATAGGGAACGAGAGCGGGCTACGAGAGGCGAGCGAAAAGAGAGCGCTCGCGAGAGGGTGGCGAGGCGGAGACGGCGAGAAAGAGGAGAAAGACGGACAGAGGATGCGCCGTGTGTGGAGCGACGGGGGTGGTCGGGGGATGGACGGGCACAAGAAATGACCGACCAAGCGCACACGCGTATAATTATAATAACATTACTTGACAGAGATGGCGGCGAGAGGCGAGCCCGGTCGGCCAGGCTCCGCCGAGCATTGAAATATTATACCTACCAAAGAGAAAATAATTAAAATTCAACCCTTGCGCTCGCTCGCATGCGAGTGCGCGCCCACATTCGTGTGAGCACCGGCACACGCGCGCACGTACACCC
>NJRP01000035.1:370183-398256 GCA_003063835.1 Aphaenogaster floridana
CACACACACACACACACACACACACACACACACACACACACACACACACACACACACACGCCAATCCGTGCGCGCCTTCTACGTGGGGTAAACCGACCCCCCCCTCCGACGCCGCTACCTCCCTTACTCGTTCTCCAAGGATGGGGTTTCCCATATTTTTTCCAGCGCCCTAGGTAACAGGTATTCCGGAAACGTTTGTTCGTTACGTACGTGCTTCTGAGCGCCGTTGTAGTAAGTAGAAAAAGCCCCCGACGTGTACCTTTCAAGTTGGATTATCGGGCCGGATGAATGCGCGCATTCACGATCGCGCGGCTTGACTCTGACAGCATTATTGTTGCGAAACATATCTGGTGTCTGCGTGTCGATGCTCTTCTGCGGTAATTACCCGCGTTACGCGTTTCGCCGGTTTCGGTAATTAAATCGGTTTTAATACGGATCGCTATTCGCGAAAGTAAAGACCAATCAAGTCCAGATAAAAACATCAATTATTTGACTCCAAAAAATGAATATAATTATCACATACATTTTATTTATACTCGGAATGATGAAATACAAAACGTATTCTCACCATCGTCTGAACAGGATTTCTCCTTTGCGTTTTTCTTGAGACAATGGGACTGCTTGATTTAACAATGGGCTAAGTTGATCGCGTACGGTTATACAGATCGATTCGATGTAACCGCCGGGAAATAAATAAAGGCTCGGTTCCGCGAGATGGACACGACCGGTTTAATTGATATTTTAATGGACTCCCGCGGAAAAAGATCCTTGAAAATCGGCCCCCGAGGCCGTGACAGGATTGCGAGACAAAGGAATTAATGGAAGCCGCAGAGATCCTTCTACTTTAGCACGTCCACAGCAGGAGGACTCCCCCTTCCGTTTTCACGGCTATCAATAGCGTCGCCGAGAATTCGGGGCCCCGTCAAACGCCGTCGGTTATAATTTATTCAAATTAGCCCGGGGATTATTCATGAAAAAGTTACGACGCGGGGAGGCGAGTCGGCGTTCGAACGGCGGACTCGCTCGATAATATCGCTTTATCTCTTTCCTCTACGAGATTAATATAGGTTTATTATACGGCGCGGTTTCCTTGTTTTGTGCCATCCCGCATGATTACTCGTAGATCAACGTAAAGGTAAAAAGCTATCTGCCTAGCCGGATGATACGGAGGTATTCGCGTCTCCCCGATAATACAAATCGTTCGCTAACGCACCACCGGGGAAACTTTAATTTTTATTAACTCAATTATACTGTGTAATTACATAATTAACGCGAACTGTAATGTGAAATTTAAAAACGTAGAGATTTGTCCTTTTAAAACGTTACTCTTACATGCCAATCGACATTCTGTTCAACGAAGAATGATCGTCCGTTTTTTACGCGCGTGAACGTCAACGGGCATTTTGCCTTCTCAGAGAATAATTATTTGCGCTCTTAAAAAGTGCAAAAACAAGAGGCACGCGAGCGCGAGCGAAGAGCACTCGTTGACACGAGGGCGTGCGCAAGGCCGAATCACAGCGGCTCGTAACGGGTCGTACATTATGATTTAATGCTAACACTGTGGTAATGTCGTCAGAGAGACTCCTGCGTATAAATAATTCGCGTGTCCGGGCGCCCAACCCCGAGGACCACGGAGTCCGGGGTGGACGAGGGCGCAGAAAGAGCAAGCGGAGACGGAGGGAAGGAGTCGCGGGGACTGGGGCGAGCGGGGGCGGGGGAGCGGCGAGTTTTTAATGCGGCATCTCTAGGGGCGACGAGGATTACCAAGGTTAAAAAGGAAGTTTTTAATAATTTTTCATTTTCTCTATATTTATTATCGCACGTTTCCTAACCGGGGGTGGGAAATAGGGAAGGGCAGGGAGTTTTGTTTTGTCGGAGACAATGGAGGGTCCGTAACGCCGGACCGTCTACCGTCGTGGGGGGCGATAGGGGGGAGGGGTAAGGGATGGGATTTCACGATTGTCAGTTGTCGTTGTGAAATTTTAATTCGCCCTCTCCCGCTTCCTTTTTTTATAGCTACTCTCTCTCTCTCTTTCACTCTTTCCCGTTCTCTTCCGATCTTAGCGCGTAAAAGCCATTGCGATCCCTCCATCCTAATCCACAACGCAAAGTCATTTTTACAACGGCACGCCGGATGCTCGCGGAGATGTAGTGCCTTTCACGCGCACCGCTTCTCGTTCATTTGGTCTGCACGGTGTTGTTCGAAATTTCGCGTTGCAAATTCTCGCGCGCTCATTTTTCACCACTTCTGTTTACATCGTGTTCTTCTTCGTCACTTTTTTCCGCATATGGATACTTAAACCCTTTACGATTCTCATATCGAGGATGTTTTTACAAGGGAGAGATGTAGGATAACAGAAATAGACAGAAATAGGATAACATTGAGTTACAGTTTTCGAGATATCGATTTCTGCACCCACTAACAATGTCAAACGACAAAAAGTAACAATGAATTTTCGAGAGACAAACTCGTGTAGGAAATAATCGCGTTTGCCAATCAACTTGATCGAAGAGGACGGAAAAACGCTTGACGCGAGAGAAATTCCGTGAGAGGGCGCGGCGTAAGGGGATGCAGGACGCCGGAAATTCGTCTGTGCTAATTTGTCGCGAAGATCGTGGAATTGAAGCTGGCGCGGAGTCTCTTCTATTGGCTCGGAACATTCCACCATGCGCCTTTCTCGCCCTTCTCTCCTCCTTCCGGCTACCCTTCCTCTGCTCTCCCTTCGCGATACGAAGCGTCCTATCGCATTTTCTGCGAGCACCGTTCCGAATTACGAACGTCGGAAATCTTAGCGACATAAAGAGAGAAGGAAAGAGAGGGAGATAAGTTGGACAACGGTTGAAGGCCATAGACAAAAAACATTATTGTAAGTTAAATCAGATTAGCAACCGCTAAGTATATCTCTAATTTATTATTTTGTTTTTATTAATATTTTAAAGCGATAGAGCTCTCTTCAATTTTTATAATTGTTTGCTAATGTGTATTTGGTAATCAATAGACTTTCAAGACAGAAAAGTGAAAAGAGTTTAAAGCAGTAATTGTAGTACGTCAAAAGCAACAAGAATCTATTAAGAGTGAGGATCAATAAAATTTTTAAATGCGAAGCTTCCAGCTAATTATTAATCGCATGCAAACCATGAAATGTATAGCCATCCATTTACGCCGCCTGTATTGAATGTAAAGAGCAGAAAAATTATGTTTACACAAGAAATCCGCCACGGATCATTTTCCATCCACGAGCGAGCTTCGTTTTCGCTTCAGACCTTCCATCTCTTTATCCTGAAATCCAGTGAGATATACTACCGGTGTATTAATCAGGAACGCAGGGCAACCTGCTTTATGAGTCTTGAAGTATCGCGAGGAGCAGAGAGGGAGGAGGCGCAGGGCGAAGACATCAATGTCAATAATAATTCATTGATTACTTAATTCATAGTTGCCATGACGACCGTCTCTCGCTTTTCCCTCGCCTCCAAGCTACTCTGTTTTTCTCGCTTCGACGAAGGAGAGTACATACTCCTTAAACTCGTCTCACACGGAATCGAACGAGCCGATTGTTCCCTTAAGCAGTACGGATAACTGACTAATTAAATCATACACTTCCCAATTTACGCCATCACGATTTTCACGCCTCGCGATTAGCAAGGCGGACGCGATCACCAGAATTTGATTATCGTTCTCGGCATATTTTCGGGAACATCAAAGATTCCGTTGTGAGCGTCGCATTAGCCTTGCTTACGGGTTCGCAAGCAGGCAAGGAGAAACACGAAATGAATATTCAGAAGTTATTAGTCTGTAGTGAAATGTGACGGGGCTCACCCTTCTCGAAAACCACCCTGGCCTCCGCCACCGTCGCCCACTCCTCCTCCTATCCTCTACCCCCTCGTTCCGCCCCTCAGACCGCTATAGATTTTGCGATACATCCTGCGGAAATACTCGCGAGCGAGCGAGCAAGACACCCCGATCTGCTACTACCGGTCGAAGAAGGGGTTGAAGCCTCGATGAAACGGCTGGGATGAAATCGTGAAAGATGAGGAGGTTGCGGGAGGTGGATGCGAATAGACCGAGACCGGCGGGGCGTGAGGGTGATGGGCGAAAGGGGCTTTATGCATAAGCTAAGAAGCACCATTGACGGGCACCGAGGAAAGTGTGTGTCTGTGTGTATACTTCGACTGTAGCACAACGCACTTGATAAACAAGACTTCGGTAACACCAACATGACGTAACCCCAGCACGTATCCGGAAGTCACTAAGTATAATCGCACGCGTCGGATAAAAGTGTGCCCTGATTAAAACTATCCAGAAATATTTTGGCGAACGACATGATAATGATCTGATAACACGTTCGGCGAGACTTGAAATAATTTTATTTTTCACACGAAACAGTTATTCACGAGAGATTCACGGAATCGTTATTCGTACTTGTTCATAATATTTCGCGAATCTACAAATAACAATAAAAACGGTTCTCTATAAATATAAAATATTCAAATTACAAAACTTAATTACGTACAATATTCGAATAATCGATAGAAATAATGGATAACGATGATTGCGAAAGGACTTGGCTACTTTAATCCTACCTCCTTGAGTTATCTTGCAATCGGCGAGGAAACAAATGTCGAGAAACAGGCGCCGGTTTACGTTAGTCGCTCCATCTCCTCATGAAGTACCGCGGCGCGCAGTCCGCAATGGAAATACGATCCACGAAACATATAATACCAATGTGTCTCGGCAGTATTTGTCGAGGAAGCGCACACGGACGGATAGAGATCTCCGACAATCGTGTAAACGCCTTTACGAACGGCACCGTGAAAGCGCGTGTCGTGGCGCAGACGATATTCAAATGGCATCAATTTCTGGGAAATTGCTCGCTATATCTACCCGCAACCTGGATGCAGGCCCTCTCGCGAGAAGGGGGAGCAGACCGTATTGGCAGATAGCTACAGCATCGTTTTACAACCCCTTATCTGGATAAGTTACGGGCATCCTATTCGGCGATTCTCTCCCGTCCGAAGTTACGTTGTCGAGGGTGTCATCGATTTCCATGGAAATCCCTGGTGCGTGTAACTCCTGCGCTGCGCCAGATTGCCGCGCTTGTCTTATCGCATGAGACAGCTCTAACTCTGAAGCAAAAAACATACCAGCCGATCGTCACCGAACGCGATGCCATCTCCGACTGCTTACCAAAGTTGAAGATATTTAAACGCAGTATTTTTACGTTTTAAAAGAGCAGACTCTTTTTGCGTCTACATAATACTATCAGAGCTTTTATTCGTAATGCGATTCGTTATCCCTAAGATTGTTTACGATTGCACTACACATTTCTTCCGATGAAGAGAATCAATTCATCCACATGCTCGAATCTCACGCGATATAATATCCAACGAGTCGAAGAGTCAGTCAATCAAGCTGCGGTAACAATCTCGGAGGAGTCCGTACCTTCTTTCGCCTTTTACCGCAGAAGAAACACCCGCGGGGCTCGGCAACTTTTTTTCATCAGCATTTTACGGTTATACCAGCGCATTAATAATGCACATGCTTAATATAAAGAGAGGCCCGCGAGTCTCCGTCTAATAAACTGGAAGAATGCTTTATAACCGTCCGCGGTTTTGGGCCGTGAGGGGCGAGCGAAGGCGAGGTGGCGAAGGGTGCGCTTGAAGGCAAACTGAAGGGGGTGGCTTTCTTCTTTATGCCCGCCAAACGGCCAATCTCTCCTCCGCGCGTCGAAGGAAAGTGGCCTAACTTTCCGACGCTACGAAGAGACAACGAACTCGTCGTGCGATATATCCCCGTGGAAGCGTGACTCGTTAAAGGATCTCCGCCATTCCTTCGTCAATCCCCGTGTATATATATTCTTCTCGCTCTACCGTGAAAAACTTATTTTGTCGAAAATTTGTCAACGTTAGTCGAAACGGGACGTCTTGACTTTACAAGTTTTGCAATCTAAACTTTTATCAATTTGTATTAATTGCATCAATGTACGAGCGTGTACAATTTCTATCGAATAAAGGCATTTATCTATTATCTATGTAGGATACGTCATTTATGATAAAAAGCTAGTTGAGTGATATCCGTAGCGCGAACGTAAATCATCTTTAGCTTAAAAATTTTCATATCCATCTTATCCTTGAGTGCCAAATGAATTTTTCGTTCTCCCAGGGCTGATTTCCGAGTTGCGAGCGAGAGGAGGCGCTCCAGATAGCGAAGGTGAGACTTTTTGAAAAATATGAGTTTAATAAAGAAGGTAGTATGATGTATGGCCCGCCGTCGAGGAAGGGAGAACTTGCCAGGATCAACCAGCTTCGATACACAGATATTGTATATGTAATATAACTAGATGAAGGGAATGGGCGTGATGTACTGGATGTCAAAATGTCTCGCGAGACGTTCGACGTTGCTTTCACGTTGCCAACAAAATTGCGGGAAACTTTCCATTAAATCGAAGAGGGGTGAAAAATACTCGTTATCGAATTTCGTCACCCATAGACGGTCGATCGCCCTCTTTTTATCACGATCCGTTAAAAGTCACGAGACGCGAGGATATTATCAGTGGGGAAAAAATTCAATGTTTATTAAATTTAATTCTGCACCTATAATAAATAATTTCCAATGCAGTATTTCTGTTCAAGCCGTATGTTTATATAGATTCTTCAAAAGTGTTTTTCTTAATGAAAAAACGTCAAGGGACATTATTATTTTTCGCAAGTTTTCAAACTTTTCCTAATACAAAAGTCTGTTAAAATATAAAATCTACTTGAACTTTATAAAAATAGCACATTAGTCGAATAAACTTATCGATCTACAATACTTAAATACTCAAGCGTATATCTCGCAGTATTCGGAAACATTTTATCACCCTGCGTTTTTTCTTCTCGACGCATAATATCGCGCGAGATATTGAATATTTCATCGCGAAGATCCGTATTTTTCTCGGGGTGATTGTCATTCGAAGAGGTCCAAGAGCGACAGGCGCGCCCGGACAGCGGCGCAGGGAACAGCAAAATCAATTATTCATCCGAATTGGCCGGGAAAAAGTCCTAATTATCCGGAGCAAATACAACCTTAATACGCAGAAGTGTACCACCGCCTCCCCCTTCACCTCAATCTCTCTCTCTTTCTATCTACAAACCCCCGGCCACTACCGCGCAGTCACTCTTCGGCACAACCTTCTCCTTCTTACCGTGAATAACCATTTGTATTTCCAATTAGCTTTGCTAATAAGAAGACGGAGGCATTGCCGTAGTTTAAAAAAAATGTATAACCTCATCCAGCCACTGGGGAAATAAAGAAAAGTCCCGGTATGACAATACCGACGGGTCGGGCGCGGTTATATCGGGCGAACTACAATTAAAAATCCTCGCTTCACCCTCGCTTAACCCTGGCTCCTCCTTATGTCGTATTAACGACCGGGACTGTACAAGGATCGCTACGGGGATATCGTACCAAACAGCGAGAATATTTTTTTGCCAATTGTATGCTTGACCCCTTTGCATTTTCTTTTTTACCCCCGCGCTCTCTCCCTCTTTTTTATTGCGACGTCGTGACATCTTTTTTAGCATCGTGTCGATTTACTTCGTTCGGCGCGGCGGCAATATTGTCAGTCTGTAGAGCGATTAAAATGGGTTATAAAAATATATCTGAGAGGGAAATATTCATTCTACCTTTTCCCGGCCATGTAGAGACCCAGTTGTAAATGGAGAATCGATACGTAAATCCTGACACATGCTTTGTTAGCTCTTGTTTTAACTGTATTGAATAATTAACACATCATAAATTTTAATATCGCATTTTATACAGGATAATTATTTAATCTTACTTTATCTGTATATATTGAAGATTCAAGTGTTATGAAAAATATGTGAATATATTTTACGTATTTTAATAATTACAAAAAAAAATTGTGAATAAAATAAATAAATTTGTAAATTTGTTATCAGAATAAGTTTTTTATAATAGTGTTGTATTTCTATTAACATTATATATTGTTAAAACATAGTTACTAATATCAGAGAAGCTTTATATCTTCAAATATATTCTGAAAAATAATAAATGTGCTTGAGCATGAATACCTATGTTCGTACGAAAGAAATTATAATACCGAAGAATGTAGCCTCCGTGATAATCCATTTCTGCGAATACGAGACTATACCTATGTTTGCAAACTCGGATTCTCATTCCTGCGACTCCGCTAGGGCTTTTGTTGTCGTATCGCTCATCAAAGTCGTACTGAGGTCAATCGAGCGTCGACCAATTCGGAGTTAGGTGCGATAAATCTTGTCAGTCGTGATCGGTATTTCGTATAGACTGTATCGTGCTGCGAAAATTAGCGAATCAGTGAAATAATGTATCAAAAGTGTTAAATAACGCATTTTTAATTGTAATAACGAGAAGCTGTCTTCTGATCACAGGGCATCTTTGCTTATTCTCAATGTAAGTATAAGATTATTTTACAAAAACATGTTGCATGTTTTCAGGTTTGCAATAAGTCTATTGGATTTTTTACTTTCTGTAAAGATTATCTAAATTTATTAGATACTGTTAATATAAATATTTTCCATTAAAATATAAAGTTAGATTAATATCAATTGCATGTAGTATTTTTTCATTTTATATTACTTTTATATTAACTTGAAATATAATATTTTTTAATTTATTGTAAAATTAATATTTTTTTAGTAATAATATAAAATTAATCTTATAATTATTTGCCCCTTTTACAGTACAAATATGAGAATTAAAACAGTTCCAAGACACAGAATGCTTCAAAGCAGTATTAAAATTACATCTGCATCAAGAAGTTCTTCAGAAGAGAGTGTCGCAGATATTGGAAAAGATTATGATTCTATAGATGCAATAGATAGCCAAAATTCATGCCAGGTAGACAATTATGTGTTTTTTTTTATTACAATTATCATAAATACTGCATTTTTTGTCGATGTATTCAGCATAATTAAAAACACCAACATAATAATGTATAATTAATATATGAATAATTAAATAAAAATTGATGTAGAATCTTTCAATAATTATCAGAAAAGCGTAGTTGCGCGATTAAATTATTTAAATTTCGCTTGTATATTAATATAAAAATTTGATACATGATTTTAAACAATATTTATTTTCTTAATCCTTCTGGTATATTAAGATGAATCTTATTTAACAGGCATACGCATCATCTTCAAAGATTCTTATTCCAATTACGACGTTTACTTTTCCGAACGATGAGATGACCTTATCTTCATCCACCAGCACATCGCCATCGATGATTAACGACGATAACAATAACGTAGAAGCCATGAATTTGTCAACAAAGGATAATTCCAATCGTGTTGATAACGTCGCTACAGATACCTCCGCCGAGCCAGAGGACAAACTGAAAGATTCCTTCCTCTACAAGATCATGACCGATCCAAACTTTCTAAAGAATATACAATCAAAGAACAAACAGTCGAAGAAGTTCATGTGTCTCTTTTGCAAGGAGGAATTCGCAACATATGAGGAATTGACAAGTCATATGGATGCGAAAAAGAACGAAAACAACCTGATTGTCTGTTGTGCCTGCAAAAAGACGTTCGCCGAGAAAAGATACCTGAAGTATCATCAGAGATGTCACTCCGACAGGACCAAGTTCACCTGTGATATTTGTACCAAGAAGTACACGAGGCTGGACAACCTGACGAGGCACAATGTGCTGCACGTGAATCCCGACAAGTTCTCCTGCACGATCTGCAACAAGACGTTTACACGCAAGGATCTGCTCAACAAACACCGCAAGAGTCATGAGAAGTGTAATCTTTACTGTGCGAAATGCGGCAAATATTTCAGAAGTATTCTCACACTGGAAAATCATCAAAAAATTCATCGCAAGGAATTGAATGATTCGGCGAATATTGTTTATAAGACTGAGAGTTCAGTTTCTACTGAGAATCTAATCTGCAAAACTGAGAATTTGGTTTCCGTCGAGAATAAAGTTTGCGAAACTCATGATTCAACTTTGGGTGAGAATTTAGTTTGCAAAACCGATGATGTAACTCGCAAAACTTAGAATTTAGTTTTCGATATTTGTTAGACAAACCAGATATATAGATACACCCATATCTGGTCTGATTTCAGTTTCTTATACTTTCTGGTAATCAAAGCAAGAATTTTCAAGGCGAGTGTTACCGAGTAAAGTACGGCGTATTTTACAAAAAGACATAGTCTTGTTAAACATTTGTTTGTAACACGAGCTTTCGTATAATTATTGTAAACTTATTATGTAGTAATTCTTTATTGTATAATTTATAGATTTATATAGGTATTTCCAATTTTGATCAATCGCGAAGAGCTATGTGGAGTTAAGTAGATATACTTTCAAAATTGAGCGGTTAATATGTATAAGTAATATGCATATATTGTGTGTACTGATTTAATTTGTTATTTATGTTGTATTATCGTTACCGTGGTATCTGATATTTCTTGAAATCCTTATCTCTAACTTAGTTACTTAACTATATTGCATATAGTTAACTATATTGCACGTTACCGCTAACATTGAATAATCTTATTCATGTCAACTTTTTTTCCATGTTATAATTATGACAAGAATATATTACATCTTTTCTAAATATATAGAAATATTTTAGTTGTATTATATAGAAATATATTCGAATTTCTGGAAGAAAAGTTATCTTTTCTGTAATATTTTACCTCAGTTTAATTGACAATTTAAAAATTCTATTCTTCTTTTTCTCGTATGCTCAGAATATGATGTGTCTCGTATGTATTCGCTTATATCCAATCACGAATTAGAAGGGTCACTTTCTTTAGAAAACTCTCGTCACTCTTTTCATCCCTTTTGGCTTTGCACGTTCATACATTTTTTCTTCCTAGCTCTCTTTGCTGTTAACTCTCTTTCTCACTTGCAATTTAATGCAATTAAGTCGAGCGTTAAAATATCGTTCTTAATTCGCCGGCGGCACCCTTTGTTTTAAACGTGGTTTTAGCGCGAGCGACTCACGTTGGGGCCTCCCTCCCTCCCTGCCCTCCCCCCTCTCTCTCTCTCGATTCATCTTTCTCTCTCATTTTCTATTTTCTTCTCTCTTTTACTAGACGTAGCATACAATTCGTTTTTCCGTAAGAAATACACACATGCACGTCATCATCGCGTTTTCATGCGCCGTGCATGACTTTGATGCTCTGTTATCATATACTCTGGCTGTCCTCCACGAAATTCTAATTATTCTTTTTTCAAATACTTGAGAAATTTCTCGAGACGACAGAGAAAAATTTTAGCACCTAGTGATACTTAAATTTCGATTTAAATAATATAAAAAATCAAAATTCTTTGCATGTAACGTACGTTTCTTTGCACACTTGATATGAAATTTATTTTTTTAGGTATGAAACGTTTTTATTCTTCACAATGTTAACAAATAGTTAAAAACCGCCAGTAATATTCAAACAATAAATTCAAATTTCATCGACAACAACTGGCCAACCGTATATTTTAAATTAAAAATGGTACATACGATGTTTCGACCCTAGGTTTTGGGTCCTTTTCAAGTGCACTATAATAACAAAACATATTCGGTCATACATAGTGATATAAAAAAATAAAAAGTACAAATAAAATTGAGAAGATTAAACGAGCGTTACCTCTAATACATATAAATTATCATTTTCTTAATTGACACAGACATCCGTTATATATATAAAATTTTTTCAGAAATAAACATATTAAGCTAAAATAAAATAAAACAAATCTAGTATAAGAAGGATTATTTATATAAAAATATAAAATAATAAGACAATTTTTCTATAAAGATTATTTTTCAAAAATTAAATAGTTGAGAAGAAAATAAAATAATATGACAGTTCATTTGATCAGTTTCTTTGTGGCTTTCGACATGTGCACACATCTGAAATTCATCACTCACTTTTGTTTTACATCCTGGATTTTATGTTTTACTTTTTACTTGTTAATTTATCATAAGTATGTATTAAGGATCTCTTTTATACAATTCTGATTCTTAAAAATGTACAATTTGACATACATGACAAGTAAGCGCTTCTTTCTTCTTTTTATTACTTTGACATATAGTTGTTATTTATTAGAAATTTATTTTATTTTCTTCTCAACTATTTAATTTTTGAAAAATAATCTTTATAGAAAAATTGTCTTATTATTTTATATTTTTATATAAATAATCCTTCTTATATATACTAGATTTTTATTTTATTTTATTTTAGCTTAATATGTTTATTTCTGAAAAAATTTTACATATATAACGGATGTCTGTGTCAATTGAGAAAATGATAATTTATATGTATTAGAGGTAACGCTCGTTTAATCTTCTCAATTTTATTTGTACTTCTTTTTATTTTTTTATATCACTATGTATGACCGAATATGTTTTGTTATTATAGTGCACTTGAAAAGGACCCAAAACTTAGGGTCGAAACGCCGTATGTACCGTTTTTATTTTAAAATATACGGTTGGCCAGTTGTTGTCGATGAAATTTGAATTTATTGTTTTTATTCTTGATAAAGAAAGAAAATTTACTAAAATATATTATGAAAGATAATATTATAAATTTTTGTTTATAATTGTGTTACACACTTTTTAAAAATACAATTTTCTCCATATTTCTTCATTTAAACATTAAGCAATTAACTACCTATATCTAACTTAAATTCTCCTCCACCAATTCCGATCTACTTTTCACTTTGTACGCTGCTAGCCACATTCGTTCTGTATTCCCTTTGTTTCTGGTATCCTGAAGAACTTTGGAAAGGTTTTTTCGCCGCGACATTGAAAGAAAGCTCGACGAAGCACTCAAAGATAGAGCAATAGGAGAGTCCGCCAATTTTCAACGCGTCTCTCGTTCTCTCTTTCTCTCTCCTTCTTCCTTCTGTCATCCTGGAATTCTCCTGTGTCCCTTTGATCCACTTACTCGTCCAACGTGTATCGCGGACTCGACCAAAAATGTAACAAAGTTTTCAGGAACGTCCTGGCAGAGAAGCTAGTACAGATTCTGCGGTCTCTTTGGCGAGCGTCGAACCCGGTTCTTGCTAGATGAACGATGTCCTCTCTCCGTCACGTCGTCCTCCGGTAACCTTCCCTCCACTGCGATACACTTGAACGTTACCCAGATACTCAAAATAATTATGTGTGACGAGTGACCGTGCATAATCTATAGAAAAACTATGCAGCGCGGATTTGCTCGATCTTTTTTGAAGATATTACAGAATTTCTAATCATTGTGGACGAATTTGGATGAATATGTGGATGGTTATATAGATGAATTTTTAAATAATTTTATTTATAGTGAGCATATGTTTTTTTCTTCAATTTTTGCCTGTTTTTAGCATCGAATAAGTCGGTAAAGTGCATATTAAATTTTCGCGATATATTTGAGATATTTTCCCGTTTCTTAAAATTGCAATAAACGCTTTTAATCGCATCGATAGAATTCCCTTAATAGAGAATTTATCCTTAAACGTAGAAGTCGAACACATTTTCTTGATAGACATTTTAAGATTGTTTATCTCCTCACATTGTTGTTTAATCTCTCCTTGTGCCGAAATTTAAAGCATTATATACCGTAGAAGAATCTCTTTGATGTCGCGCTTTACATGCAATATTTACATGCTATCGAGGGAAGACTTTAAACTTCTTAAAGATATTTTGAAGGCCCGGGAGTACTTTCAGCGAGCTTGCTGCATTAAGAATTCAGGGGAGGGGCACAGTGGCATTTATTCATTCAGGCATTAATGAAAAGATTGTATGGCTGGTGCTTTATGTACAAAGGACGAGGCATAAACGTTGCACGCGACTTTCTACTTATCGATTGCCTTTCAATCACCAAGATTTTAATAAGCTGGAAATTTTCACTTTATTATTATTATTGTTGTTTTAATATTTTTAGATTTAAAACATTTTTTAATTTATTTGAGATTACATTCTAAAATACCCGGGAAAAAATTTTCATATATAAACATATATGAACATATATAATTATATATGAAATTTGTCCATACATGTTTTCCTTCTCTTGTGTGTGTGTATAATCTCTATTCGTATATATATAAGAAAAATAATAATAAAAAGAATTTTAAAATAATTAAAAGGATAATTTCCGCATTGTTTTTTAAAAATAAAAGTAAAGTTTAAGGTAATGAAAAAAAATTGCCCATGTATATAAATAATTATATATGGGCAATTTTTTTTCATTCGTATATATAAGAAAAATAATAATAAAAAGAATTTAAAAATAATTAAAAATAATCATAATTAATATATGATTATATATGGGCAATTTTTTTCAGTACCTCAAACTTTACTTTTATTTTGCGGAAATTATCCTTTTTTAATTTTTAAATTCTTTTTATTATTATTTTTCTTATATATACGAATAGAGATTATACAAGAGAAGGAAAACATGTATGGACAAATTTTATATATTATTATATATGTTCATATATGTTTATATATGAAAATTTTTTCCCGAGTATTCGTTTTTATGTGTTAATATTACAAATATATCATCGAATTTTTAAGTCGATAATCGATTTAATCGACTTGATTAGCCATTCTTATAACGTAAATCACGCGAACTAACAATGACTGGTTAATACTTCCCGCGTACGACGCGCACCTAACCGGAAAACGGGAGGAGCGACAAGAAGAGGAAAATGGGTAAAAGCGGGTAAGCTAGGGCAGAAACTTTCCCGCAATTTTAAAAACAGCTAAGCATTCCACGTGTTTGTTTGAACGCGCACAATGCCATTAGAAGTGCCTTTTAGCTCCTCTATCGTTCTCGCCGTTCTCGCTGTCGTCGTCGTTACCTTCGTCGTCGTCGTCGTCGTCGTCGACATCGTCTACGTTGTCGTCTCTCGCGGCCGACCCCTCTCTCACTACCCTTCCCCAATCCCCTCGTCGGAAAATCCGCTTGCGGCGAAACGCAGGGCGTTCTATGTACGCAGCGCTGAGCTTTTTTCACGGTTTTCGTCTGGCATTTCGACGCTCGTTTTCCAAGACCGCACGCGTGTTGTGCACGCGCGCCACTGCTGCTGCTCTCCCCTCAGTTGGGGTCATAACGCTTGTTTTCGTGCTTACTTTGCATCGCCGAACGGAGAAAGCCATTAAAATACCTGGGAGATCAAGTCGGCGCAAACAGAGAAGAAAGAAACCGATATCCTTACTCCTTTGATGGTGAGTTAACTCTAATCAGGTACTCCGATCGAAATACAGTTGTGCTCTCAAATTTTGATCTAGAACACTTTGTGTAAACATTATTACGACTGAAATTATTAACCCCCTCCAATAGAAATTATAATACGGATTAGTTTTCCTTTTAATATTGATTTAACCAAAACAGTAATAAATTAGGTACTTTATTGTCTTTTTACTCCGTTCAGATTTCTTTGTTGTTTATTTTACTGTCGCGCGTCGTCATATCGTGACGCGCGTTTGTATGCGCGCGAACAAGAACTCGTTACGAAGACGTATGCCCTTTGAGTTGCGCCCGTTTATATTAATATTACATCAATGCCGTGTCAAAGAGCGTACCCTTCCTCACATTCTCGTCGTTACCCTTTACATAACGTGTACCCTTTTGCACTTCGATGAGGCCTTCTCGAGCGGCCGAGTAACGCGCGACTGCCTCGTGAATAATTAGCGGGCGAGACGCTAACCGATGGATTTGAAAATTTCTCCAAATGGTCTCAAAAATATCTACATTTCGTTCGTACAGTAATTTCCACGAGTGTGTTGCAGTATGATAATTAAAAAATGGTGCACTCACTCGTAAAATTAATTCTTTGCGTTTTTAGCGAACTCAAATTACATTGTTCTACATGAAACGTTTCTCTTTTTTTTCCAAAAGTATCTAATGTACTTTGTTTTAACCAGGATATGTGTATAACACATATCTATATTTATAACTATCGATTGAAATACCTTCCACTGTATTTTTATGCAAATCGCTTGATTTCACCATCTTTTCGACAGAGAATTTTCAACGTGCCCCAACATATTTATATCACAATCAGACATTTAGATCGATTCCAGCTGACTTAACCGCAAAGCATCAGCAAGGGGTACGAAATCTTTCGCAGAGAGAGAAAGAAAAAAAAAGAAATCGCCTCGCTTAGGCAAACGCGGCCAATAATCGCTGATAATTTATTAAGGCAAAAAATGCTGGCGATCCGCCCTACCGGGCTTCTTGCGTTATTTAAGAAAATAAATATTTGATATCTCAAACAAAGACTCGGCTATTCCTCTCCTTGCTGAAGAGCCAAAACGGAGGTGCGGGAGGAAGATAAGGGTGAGGCCGCGAGAAGGAAGGACCAAGGATCGCAGCTAAAAAGTGCCGAGGGAGAGGGTCGGTAAGTCTCTCGCCTGCTTAAAGGCGCCGGCGGGGGTGGCGACTCATTGGCCGTGAAATATGGGGTAAAAGGTTCGATAATTGATTACACAGATTTTTTATGCCGCAAGAAGCCTTAATTCTCGCCGCTACCCCTCGGAAATAATTCCGCGTCGGGAAACCTGAGCGACGAGGCCGGAATATCGAGTCCCTACCGCCTTCCCCTTACAAGGGAAGACAATCTCGCGTCGGCCCTTACAACCGGTTCGGAGATTAATCGAAATCGCGATTACGCTTTTCACGGGCGACGAGAATAAGCGGCGTATCGGTGAGGAGATGTCTGCTTTATCGAATGAACGTCTTCGTGATAATCTCTCGTCTCTCTTTTCAGGAGAATCATTTTGGTCTCTGCCAAATGTAAGCGTGATAATGTTCATGGATAATGAGTTTTCTCCTGATTGATTGTTTTCCATCTTTCCTAATCAAATGCCTCCTACGATTTTATGTTACTCATATTTTTCGATGAATTCTTTTTCCGCGATTAACGCAACAAACAATTTACTTTTACAACATAATTTATTATACGACAAATGGAATCGTAATCAAACAACGCTTCTGTCACTTGCAACGCATATTTATACACAGATATATATTCCGTAACTTACGTACGAGCTAAAACATAGCGTGTGTTATGCGACTATACGCGCACATGCAAAATCAACTAACAATAAATCGACATCAAAAAACTGATTCGAATAATTCGTCGGTGACCATCAACGGGCGATGATATTACAGACCGGTTGATCCATGACTGATACGTGAGAGCCAATATAGGAACAATGCTTCCTATTACACGAAGGGTGCGCGGCATATTTTCTGTGCGAAGAAACACGGGTCCTAATATTAATTTTTATCGAGATCCAAAGCCGAGGGGGGCACAATAGGGGAAGCTCTCGCGGTGCGCGCACCAGAGACGCGTATATTGATTAAAGTGTGGGCCGTCGGCCGAGGAACGCTTTGTCTCGCCGTGAAAAATCATTGCCACGCTAATTCAAAAATATCGAAGCTGACGAGAGATGCCGTTAAAGAGGAAGAGAAAGGTGGCGAGGGACAAAAGGAGAGAGGCAATTTGTACACCTCCTCCCTCCCCCGTATGATCGTTCGATGGAAAAATATTGCGTCCCCGATACCAATAGCCTCTCGACTGCTTTGTTATTATACTAATTAAATTGCTCGCTCTCTCTCTGCGATATCCTTTCCTTCCCCACGTCCGACCACATCGCCCCGCATCGGTCGTTTGAACTTTTTCTCTTCGCCGTCGATTCCGTGGGGCTTCGCCATCGATCTCTCGCAAAATATACTAATTAATTGGTGCGGAAAGGGTTATTCGATCCCCGGACCGATTAACATTTTGTATTCGCGCATTTAGCGTAATATATTTACATACATTCGTAGGTATATGTTTATTACAATTATAAATATTACTTATTTATTATTTTTTTATTCTTTTTTACAACAATATAAATATTTTACATATATTATATTTTCATTATTGGTATAATTCTTTTATTCAAGAAGATAATTGACTATAGTAATACGTTTGCCATCCTAATAATAATCTAGTTTCTTCTTATCGCTCATTTACGCATTTTCGCGTAAAAAGATGTGCTTACCGCTCCTAAACATATAAAAATGTTCTTTCGGTCATATGGAATACATAATTGCTTCATCGTGCGTATTATTAACAAGCACGCTTTTCACGTATGTTTTCCGAATCTGGTTTTCAGAGAAGAATTAAATTAGCATAAGAGCCCTTGGATACGGCAGAGGTTGGATAATTCAATGATACTGCAGTGTTACATTTCAAACATTCGTTTTAATTATGATACGAAGCGTACGGTAAGAATTTATGTTTTAATTACATGCGTAGCGGTCTTTTACACTGCGTTTCTCGCGCAACAAATCATATCATCTGCCGCTGGTCTCTTCTTCGTATGAATTTTACGTAACTCGGAAATCGCGGACACAACATACGCGTCATTCCCGCAACAGCTCTCGTTTTTGTGAATTCTGACGTTTCAGGATACATAGTCTTCTTTTATAAAGAGGAATGAGAGGCAGACACGGGGAACGGATCTTTATCCACAGAAGAACTATTATTACATACATTTTTATAAATTTTATACATCGCCTTTTTATTTGATTTATTTTAAAATATTTAACGCATCCTTTTCACATGCTCGTGTTGCAGTACCGCTCTCTAAATTGTAAAAAAGAGGAGGGAGAAAAAATGTAATTTGCCGTTTTTCGCATTGAATTGTTATTTTTATTGGTGATGCAGACATGTTGTGTGTGTATGTTACAGAGGTACCGTACACGTCCAGTCGTGTCTTGCTCTATAAATGAACGACCAGACAGTTTTTGACCTCTCTCATTATTTCGTCTAAAATTAATTCTGTTCGAAAGACGCGAGCATACGATTCTGCACCACCAAACAACATGTTTGTTTCGACCGTCTGCGTCGATTAATGACGGGGACTCAGGCGTATGAATGGCGTAGGCGATATTGAAAGGACGGAGGTCTCGCTACGAAGACTTCCGTGCAATCTTCCAATCGTTGTTGCGGCTGGCATTTACACGGATGTAGTCACACGCGCGCGCGCGGGATATATCGCGAAAGGAACGCGGACGAAAATTGATTCGATCATCGTCGCCGAGGCGGACGATCGCGCGATAGGTCGCTCTATAAATAGTGGCACCGATGATGGAAGGCTTTAAATGAGATGATATGGCCTCTGATCGACCCAATCAATGCCTCCACTAAATCATCGTCTAAACTGACGGCCGCAACACCGCCGGCTAATATACACACGCTATGGAACGCTGGTGG
The DNA here is from genome assembly GCA_003063835.1 of Aphaenogaster floridana. Lineage (NCBI taxonomy): Eukaryota > Metazoa > Arthropoda > Insecta > Hymenoptera > Formicidae > Aphaenogaster > Aphaenogaster floridana. The sequence continues at coordinate 389,425 of NJRP01000035.1, forward strand.
GCGACCGGAAGAAGCCACTCATCCAGCGATTGCCGATGTATAGCGTCTTTATGAGGCCACGTTACCACGAGTGCTCGTCTATGCGAACCCGTCGTCGCGCATTATTAGATAGACGCTTTGCTTTTCAATTTTGTGGGAATAACTTTGCCTGCAAAATCGACTGCACGTTTCTTTATAGATATAATGCTATCATTAATTACTTGTGATAAAAATCCCTTTTGGCCAATAAAACGATAGAAAATATTCAATGTTTTAAGATAAATCTAATATAGCAAGTACAAGAAAGATTATATATTGATTTATTTTTCATAGTAACTCTTGAATATTAGAATCTTATTGTTCAAGAAGATATATATATATATAATTAATTAGCAAATGATTTAATTAGTAAATTCATATTTATTTTAGGAAGCAAAATTATTAAAATGAAATTTGCGAATGTCTTTCTTCTCTCATAGTTCTTTATGTTTATTCAAATGTAACTGATTAAACCGAAGAAGATAATATTCGTAATTAATATTGCATAATTTCTCATAGCCATTCTTCTGATTGAATTAATAATTCTTCTGATTGAATTAATAATTAATAAAATTTTCGATGAAAAGCACACATACACACACACACACACTTCACCCGTGTAGCGCAGCTTGTTAAATCCAGGAAGTACCTAATTTTAAAAGGTTCCGGTTATAATTTGATGCGGGATGCAGTCTGTTGATATGAAACGAAAAGTGCGTCGCACGCGTGACTGCATCGTCACGCATAGCGTCCGTTGTGACATATTTCGATTGAAAGAAAGGAAAAAAAGTGATGATAATTAATGCCGTGGTTCACCTGTCAACATTGATGTGTGGCTACGAAACATTCGTTCAACAGCTCGAATTCGTTCACGTATGGGAGAAATACTGGAGAGAAGAGAAATACGGAAATTCTGTTTGTCGTACACCGGCATCATGACGACACACCAAGTTAATTAAATTTGATCTCGATAATTACCCGGAAAATGGAATCTTTAACCGTATCCAATAAACCTGCGTGTGTCCCTATCGAAATGTTTTTTAATGCATTTGAATTCGATGGCAGACGTTCCAACTTATAAAACATGACATTTTAAAATCATGAAAGTTTTATTTAATCATTGGTTGCATGAAACATAAATAATAATTAATATTAGTTACTTTGATATATTATGATATTGCACGATCTGTTAAAGAAACGAACTATTGATTGCTGAAGAAATATGAAAAATAATAAATGTGTAAAAATTATAAAAAATATCTTAAGTAAATTCTTTGTAATAACAAAGAATATAACATCAGGGAAATATTTACAAGATCCGGATTATTAATTTATGTTTCAAATACTGACTATAATCTAGAATCATATATACGCGTATAAAGTTACGCAAATGTATAAACGTCACGTCAAATTACCAAGTGTGGCAATCTCACAATTGATCGGTGATCGTAAGGCAGCTGGACGAATCTTAACGCACGATTGGCCGTTCGCGTCTTAATGGTTGGTGCCGGGCAATCGGGTATCGACTTTTCCATTAGCCACAAAAGTTGTGGTCACCGTAACGACGAAATTGGCTATACCGAAAGGACATCGCGCCGGTGATGTCGTTGGTGTCGGAGGAAATGCTCGGATAGCGAGGGTGACGAAGGGGGTGGCATGCGGAGATGGGTGGCGTAGAGGATGAAGGGCGGAGGAAGGGAGGGGGGGTGACATTAATTCTCATAACATTTTACGAGGTGGTATCTGACCTGTGTCAAGTCCTTCCGACGCCCAGGAGTACGGTTTAGGAGTCATAACTCCCAATCACCCTAAGACATGCAGTCGCGAGCAATTCAGCCGGTACCAAGGTGGTGGCCGTTCTCTCTTAAATAGCGCGAGCTTACCGAAGGCGTGTGGCTGTCCGTCTCTTTCACTTCCTCTTTTCTCACTTCGCGCGGCGGCTATCTCGGCATATCACTGTCTTATTAAATCTTGTAGACTTTCGGTAATGAATTGTTCTCCATTCCCAGCTACAAATTTCCCTGAAATTTCAGCGTCGAATGCTGTCCCAGATTCTACCTTGTTTATGAACTGACGTGTGGGAAAAATAAGTAGTAAATAAATTATAAATAATAAATATATAAAATTTAAGTAAATTATAAATAGTAAATATATTAGCTTTAAGTTTTCCCGATTATAGTTAACTTGTCTTTGCGAGAACATTAAAAATGTTATGCTTTTAGTATTAGCAAAAAATCTCATCGTCACTAACTCTAAATTGAAGAAATATTACAGTTACCTGAATTATATAACCGTTACCGCTAATTAATATATCTTTCAATGTTTCAATAGTCGAAATATATAGTGATAGCCACAACGAATTTTTTGACATTAATTATGGCGCGACTTCCAACTCGATGAAAATCAATGAAATATAGCGCAGTAACGTCTCTCGCTGTAAACGCGACAGGGAAGACGGGGAGAGCTCCAGAGTTTGGTAAAACGTGCCTCGTTAAGAGAAACGGAGAACATAGGGGATGCAGTAAGGGAGGCCCGGAGGTGTACGTCGTCGTTAAACCGTACCGGGAATATCGCCGTTCAATTTCGCTCCCCGCGCTTTAAAAAGAAAAAGGTAGAAAACCGTTCCCGCTGCTCGTCGTATCGGTCGACCGGAGTTCTTTTTGATCTCGCTAAAGAATTCATTAAGTTTTGCGGACGCGGTTATATAGGTATTAATGCGCGGGAGTGGGGAATGTGCGCGGTGCGTTTTATGCTCATCCGAGCGCGAGTCAGGCCGGAGAGAAGAGGCGGCAGGTGGAGGCGGTGGATTTCTCTTTTCCCTGCCTCCCTTTGTCTGCCCTCCTATTGCTGCTGGCATCGTTTCTTGTACATACCTTTACGCAATGCTTGACTATCGATGGCTCTTTAATTTTCGCGCGTGGGAGGCTTGCCATTTCCTCGGTCGTTCTTCTGTGATAAACTTGAGAAAAGAAGAAAAAGAAGAAGACTCGTCTCAATCACTCGCTAAATCTAGCGGCTAATACGTTTTACAGGACATGCATATATTTGGCGTAAATATTACGACTTCTATTATACATGAGTGAGATATATCTGTAGGTATAGAGGCTTTGATCATTATAGTTTTGAGACTGATAACGTGAGTTCTCAGGGACGTACAATATCTGTGTTTTTACAAAACATGATGTACTGAATTTTTCTTCACCTAACACGTTGATAGAGGGGGAGATCAGGCCGGAGGTGGCTCGGAAAATACTAGCTGGACGATAGAGATCGGCTAGAAGGCGGGTGAGGCTAAGGTCACCCCGCGCTGGTGGAGTGCATTTGGCCATCAAATAACATCGGCAGTGCCTATAACCGGCTTACGTCCCGACATAAAGTCGGCTTGGCCTTCTCTTCCTTCCACGGTCTATCCTGGCCGCGCTGCCATCTCGAACCACTAACTCGTGATCAAGCCGCCTAACCATCGTCGAACTACCGCCGTATCAGGAGTTGCTGCTCTTGGGAGGCTTAAGCTCGCGATATCAGTTGATTGGGTCTAGCAAGTATCGCCGGAAAGAAAATTCCTTTGGCCTCGATGTTCTCTAAGAAGCTTCGCGATTTTATAAATTTTTTTATAAAAAGGAGGAGAGAAAGAAAAGTAAGAAGAAGAGACGATACTTTGATCTAAATAATATTTTCAAAATTGATATTATTTTTAAATAGCTCAGCAATTAGACACTCCAAGAATGTAACAATTTAATCAAAGTATGAAATATATATTATTATATAATTTTTATACCGTCAAATATGACGTTTCTATTTTTCCGAAAATATCTGAATAAAAAGATTGCATTGAAGACGAATAGTTTACCGTTACATCCTAGCACTTCTAACGTGAAACGCACAAAAAAGTGTCCTGATAATGCACATATGACTGCTGTTACAATGAGAATACCCTCGTTTAATACGCTAGTTCGGGACACCCGCTACCGACACTATCCTCTCCGGCACTTTCGGTTTCCCCGATATTTCCAATTAAACTTTCTGCGCTCTGTACCGGGCGATACTCTTTCCCGGATTAGCGAAAATACGCTACGTTTGCGGCGACCTTGCTGATACCCGGAGGTGGTCCCACATTCAAGGAGGGGACCAATAACTTGCCAATATCGACATTACTGGCGCACTGAGCGCAATATAAACGTTTATGACCCAATGTGCGTCTGTTCAATCCCCCCGGCCGAGCTACCCCCTTTCGATCCGCAGCTTTTCTACCAGCGGCTCTCAAATGTATGCCATTTATATCTGTGAGTTGTCCTTATAAACGTTTTTATTTTACGAATAAATCTGCTTGAATCTGAATTGAGATCTTCAATCACAAAGTATATCATAATGGAAAACGAAAAAATACAGATGCAAACAAACGATATTAAAATCATGAAAATGTTTATATTATACATACAAAAAGCTTGGTTAGCTTTAAAAGATACGTTGATAAGTTTCATTTAAATATGTAAATTAATGTAAGATTAAACGTGATTTTATCTAGTTGCGATTTCTTCACGAGATTATTTTAGCGGAAGAAAATGAGAACAACTGGTCCGGGGGTATCTATAAGACTTGAAATGGAAGAAGGGTGGGTATTGGTAGCCAACACGAATTCCGTCCTCCTCTCTCGAACATTGTCGTGGTCGGTCGTTGTCAATGTGCGTCACAGGACATATCCACGTCGGTTACTTGTTGTTCTTCCACGATGTGCGAGCACGTCGTCTGTGTGAGTGCGTGTCGTGGACACTTAATGTTTCTCTATCTATAGCGGTCAGGTCGAGACAGCCGGGGATATTGTTATATACGACATTGTGGAGGACCCCGAGCAAGAAAAGGCGAGGAGTGGAGCTACGAGAGATATCGCCCGCCACCAATTACCACCGACCAAGAGTTATTGAAAAGATCTCCCCACGGGAGAAACCCCGTAGAATCGCGGCTCGGCCAGGCTAATGAACACTGATTACAGTTTGGTGGATGCCCGTCGATGATTTGTGGACAGATCGTGGGCCGCAGGTTGACCGAAGTTATTTCGCGCTACTGGCGACGATTTTTCTCCGCTCTCGATTCGCGCGACACTTAATATATATTAAGGGAAAATGCGACCGAGAAGCATCAATTCTGTTTTCTCAAGCGCTATGTGCGTTCTTCCGAAGATCTAAACATATATGTAGACGTGGCTTATAAATCAGAGTAAATATTCATGACAAGTGCAAAAAAAGCTAATTTCGTGAAATAATAGTGAATAATTTATTGGTTAATAATTATTCGTTCCCTCTTGCGTCGAAAAGACGATAACGTAACGGGAGAAGAATTTACTTTCCCTTTGGCATGCGGCATTCGCCTCCTTCTCCTTCTCTTCCAACTACATCCGGTAAACGACATAATTCGCTAACACCTCTAACTCCTGATATAACAGAGTATTAGTTCTGATGCTGTCACCCCTCCTTCCCGTTCTTCCACGTTTCGCGTAAAACCGTTCGACGGATACGCTTGTAGCGTGTATAGAGTCCCTCTTTACCAATTTTCCTCCCCGAAGCTTCATCGTCTTTGATCAGCTCCAGCGACGCCCCTATAAGCCTTCGTGCAGCTGCCTGCGTCTAACTCGACGTTCCATGCATTGAAATTCGTTGTTATACAAACACCGTCAAAAGTTAGAACCAACTGCCGGTACCGCGAGTTTAATTAAACAATTATTTATAAGCAATTGTGAGAAGTACGTTTGACGAGTTACGTTCCCTTGGCAAACTACAATGGAAAGTGTAAAATTTATATAAGAAGAATTCAAATTTATTTCCATGCATTAAATCTAAATTTGAAGAAATATTTTAATTGTGAAATTTTATATCAAAAAATTATCTGTTTATAATAATCTATGGCGCATAATATATGCGAGAAGCATTCTTAATTAACATAAGGATTAGCTTGGAAATTTCCCGATTGGCGAAAGCTTACGCCAATGAAGCGAGCATTAATTATTCCCTTTAGATTACGCCCGACACGATCCGTAAGATCTCCCATACCCGTCCCGTTGCGTCGCCATCAATTTCGTCCCTTTCTCCGTGCAATAACTGCGCTCCCCCTCCCCCCTCTCTCTCTCTCTCTCTCTCGCTTTTCCATGAAGCGTCAGAAAATCTGTCTCGTCTCATCGATGGTAATGCCTCTCCTTTTACGATCATCATATTTATAAATGTAACCTCTCCCCGTCCTATCTCCATGGCCGATGAAAGGATCTCGTTAATTGGGAATACTGATGCCGGTACGAAGGCGAACTATACCGAATCGATCCCACCCCTCTGTCGTATACCGCCGCACCCCGCGCACTCATCTATCCGCCCACCCATGAGATCACGACGGCGGATAAGACCCGTGGGATGCCGTCAAAGGGAGCTTATATTTATGAGACTTTCGGCAAACAAATGGATAAATCTAATATCTTCGAGGCGAAACGGCCGAAGCCGCTTGAGAAACTGATGTTTGGAGACGTGAATTCAACCATTCTCTTGTATGAAGCTTGCGATGGATTTTTTGGCTCCTAGTCGCGAGGAAATGAAGTATCATATATCGGTTTTGATAGGATTTATTAAAAGATGATAAAATTTAATACGTTACGGATTATAATATATAAAATTTTAATATTTTCATTTTGTAAGTGATTTTTAAATGTAAGCGAAACAAAGAAATTAATTAATTAAGTATAGTCAGCAAAACAAAATTATATATACACAATGCTGAATTAATTTTAAAATGGAAAATTAATTATTATAGAATGATCAAATAGAAAGGTCAATTTATGACGAGCAATTATTAGATGGAAAAACAATAAACTTTTTCTTTTATTACATAATATAATCAAACATAGAGACGTTTTGACTTACTTAGTCGTCTTCAGTCTATTAGTTAATATAGAATATTATTGTAGATACGAAGAAAGATAAAGAAAATGAAAAAAACGTGAAGAATTCGATCGTACATAATTATATGACGATGTATAATATGATTCGTTGTTAACATAAGTCACATCACCCTGTCAAAACTCGATCCAATATTGAGGATCAGTAGAATCAACCCTTTATCGTTAGAAGGCGAAAAAATTATTATAGAATAGGAAACAATTAAAGCAATCGATATAAGAATATTTTGATTATAATTTGCTAATTATCATCTTATTTTTCTCTCATTATAAATATTACGGTTTAAGTACAGTCTTCATTAACAATAGTACGTTGCAAGTTTCAAGTATTTAATCAGTGGTGTCAGGTAGTCATATTATTTGAAACAAACGTCCATAAAGTGTTCGTGCAACTGTCTGGCATTCACACGAGTTTCGATCGAAATCGATCGAGGCACGATCGCATTAGCTCATACAGACAGATGTTTGACGATCGCAATAATCCAGCCGTGGCTTCGAGCGGAAATGACGCGCGCTTACAACGATGGTCACCGATGATCTCACAGAGATGATACGCGGCGATAGGGATCGCTTCTCGTGCTATGAAATTGTTTAAAAACGAATACGGGGCCCTCGCATCGCCGGGCATCGTCGCCTTAATGACGCCAACTGTCACTAAAGGCCCCTTCGATCATGTGCTCGGCGATGTGTCTTAATTGGTCCGCAAGTCGACCGTTATTAACGCAGAAAGTGACGGTAATGCGAATATTATCCACTCGCCGCGGCGAGAGCAACTTTTGACGGCAGGTACCGCAGGAGCTCGTGCAGTTTTACGTTTACGATGTAATTAGTTCGCCGGGAGGGAATCGCACTCGTCGCATCGGGAATGCATGCGCGCGTGATCCGCGCGGTAACGTAGCTACGTATTGTGCCGGAGCGATATTTATGAGAATTTTACTCGTTTCTTTGATCACGATCATCACGAAGATACATAGACAATCGTTAACATTTGCGGTAACGCCGTGCGACTGCCCTGCAATTACTAGGCCATAACTCACTTGCTACCTCGCTACATCTAATTACCAGGCCGACTACAACGGACAACCGGCGATTCGCTTTAATAATGCGATACCGCGTCTATTTTGAATTTTCCTTTCTCGATCAACGCGCGCGCCGCGTCGCTGCGAATTATACGCGCGCGATTTAACGCGCGTATCCCGAATTTATTATTTTTACATGCGCAATGTCCATTAACCCTGATGAGTCGCACGCGCGTTGCACGCACGAGTTATCGAGGCCGATGGATACCACGCCGCGCGTGAAGGAAGAAAAAAATAATAAATATTCGTCCCTCTAATCTACGCTGTCAGGCTTATTCCGTGCCGATAATGCATTACGACAATGTATTCCCGTCGCGATTAGCGTGACCTTGATGCGGAGAGCGCAGCCGTTATACGCGGCGTTACGTTAAATCGCGGATACATGACTTCGCGTCAGGGAGAGATGCGCGCGGATGCGGAGACGTATCTTAACCCGGGATCAGTCTGGGCCGGTTAGCCGTCTAGTGGCATTTATAACTCGTCATTATTATTTGAGTTGATTTGAAACACGCGCGGTATAGCCTTTCCCCTCTTCGACTTGCATGCGACCATCGTCGTGGTCGTCATCATCATCATTCTTCCTTACGCGCCGCCGCGCGAGTCCGGCAGCTGCCACGAGACACGCATCGACGCACACGCGCCCCGGGCATGTACGCGCGCGTGTGTAATAAAATTTATCGATACAGACCGATCAATCGTATCGGGGACCGTCGCGTCGGTTGCATTGACGCCTCGAGCGGCGCGAACGTTGCACAGAGAGAAAAATTTATGATATTTGTGACTATAATGAAAAGTTAAATA
>NJRP01000035.1:403291-422565 GCA_003063835.1 Aphaenogaster floridana
TTTTTCACGTCGTGAAATATCACGTTATTATGTTAGTTGTTTGTATTCCAATAAAAGAATTGCTAAGTTCATTTACATAGTGGATCTTACATCTTCTTTACCATTTATTTTCTCTCACATTAGAAACAGGAAACATTACACGATTGTAGAAAATCACTAGACAGAACAATGCCTGAAATCGATTCGCAGAGGTTTCAAGGCGCGCATTCCTATCGCTCGTGTTCGTATTGAGATTCTCTGTTGAATCATTGGTACCGAGTACCGTTTTCGTTCTCCAACGCCATCAAAAGCGCCATAAAAGAAGCGGCCGACGATGTTCGGCGGGGCCACCGGTGGCAGGGGGGCACCGGGTGAAATTTGTCAGTATTAAATAAATAACCCATAAAGGCGGAACATCAATCCACCGTGGAGGCATTAACGCCCGATATAGGGGGTGGGGGGGCGAGGCACAACGGCTGTTATTTTTCATACACCAGCAACGTCTTATATACGAGCGCGCCTATATATCGACGCTCACGCGTTCTTCTTCTCGCCGTAAAGGCGAGGACCTCCCCTTTCTTCTTGTTTCTTCCCGCTCTCCCGTTCTTCTCTTTCTTCTTCTTCTTCTTCGAGGTTTTTACGACCGGTACGTTGGACCGTATCGCGAGTTACGCCGTAGATCAAAAGTGATGTGTCTATTATGACGTAAATACTTAAGATCCCTCGAGTCTCCGTTATGGTCTCCGAAGTTTCGTCTCGATACGCGATTCGGGCTCCCTATAAGTTTGCCGAAAAAATTCGCTGTATTACACAGCGTCGTGAGATGAAGAAATAAAGAAGACGAGTGAACAGAGATTCGTACGTAAGGTTCAAGACTCCTAGCCACTCGCCACTACTATCTTAGATTGTGACGTCAGAAGCGAGAAAATGCATAATAAAAATTCTTGCAAGATACATTATACATTAAAATAGAAATATTTTTCAATAAAACAACACTATATAGAAATAAATATGATTTAATTCCTCTCCGAAACAAAAAGAGAGTTTTCGGTAGATTTTATAAGTCCATTTTACCGATTGCAAATATTGTTTTATTAAAAAAGATTTCTATTTTAATATATTTTGCAATAATTTTTATTATGTGTTTTCTCGTTTCTCTGATGTCACAATCTGAGCTAATAGTGGTGAATATTCAGGAGCCTTAAAATGCGCTTAAAAATTCGACAGTTATTGATCATAATTTAAATGCTGATTAAGGAAACAATGCAAAGTGGCCATAGCGAATTAATATACGACCACAATATTTTTCACATAGACGTGCCAATTTTGTACGATATCATATTATGAAGGTCGATCGAGGCAGTAATTCGAGCAAAATAAAGATGTTATTATAATAACTTAAACATTAGTTTATTAAAAGACAAACATAGTAAAAAATTATAATAAACCGTTAACGTTTCGAACTGTACTTAGTCTTCTTCAGAACATATAAATATCAGTAATTATACATTCTAAACCAAATCAAATGAGATCTAGATCCATGTAAATACATGAAAGTCGCAAATGTAATTTCCAAGAAATTGTGGAGCAATTCTTAACACTGTCATGATCGGAACCTCTCGGCTACATTAAATATAAATAAACTCGGTCATATAAGAAGTTGATGCAAGTCACGATTCCAATTAACAATATCGTGTTATCCATCTATCGGTTGTGTCAGATATAAAAATTCGGTAGATATTATAAAATTATGTATAATGACCTTAGTAATACAAATAAAGTCAAGATCAGCATCGTGAAATGTCCAGTCACGGGTCCATGTTAGAATCTTCGGTTAAATTCGGAAGTTACACTGACCAAGCTTAGCTTTTAATAAACTAATGTTTAAGTTATTATAATAACATCTTTATTTTGCTCGAATCACGGCCTCGATCGACCTTCATAGCCTTTGCTTTTTCGAGCGTATCAAATTTAATTTATTTGCGATATCATATTGTTTATCATGTCATTTTCAATTACCAAAGAATATATCGATGGAATGAAAGGACCACCGAAGGCGCGGATGGCGCAGCGGCGAGCTTTAATCCAGCACAGAAGAGACACGGTTGAAGACGCGCGCGTGCGATGAGGCGATATACATCCGAGGGAGCGGCTAAGACGAAAAGCGAAATCCCAGCAGAAGGACCGCTCTAGCGGCGGAAGGGCCGCCGGGAGCCGGGACGGAGGCGGCGACGGCCGCCGCACTGTCGATACAAGGGGTCGATTGTGGCTTGAAAGGCACCGCCGATCCGACGACGCTCGGACCGCATTCGGCGGTCAGGCCGGTGCACGACGGTACAGTGGCCGACTTGTATCCGCGATACCGATTCCGATGCCGAGATTACGGTGGATTTCGCGCATCGCACGTCCCATCCCGGAGCACGCCGTACGCGCCGCTGCCGCTATTAGCTTCGGCTTTGATTGGCTGCGTTTAATGAGCCGGGCGACACGCGTATATAAATTGCTGCTTGCTCGTCTTTGAAGATATTTCGAGGCGGTTGCGGGAGGATTCCTCTTCCTCCTCCTCCTCCTCCTCCTAGACGTCTCGACGTTCCTCTCCTCTCCCGTCCGCGCGTTTTGCCATACGTATCGCGGATGTCATCGCCGAATTTCTGCGAGTTCGTCTCCGTGCCCGCCTCGCGGTCAGAGCACGCGTTGGCGTGTCTTGACGACAGATGAATGGCTTCGAAAGAGGAAATGTGTCTCCGCGAGTAAACTACGACATGCATATTAGCGACGAAGTTAGATACTTCTTCGAACGATGCAGCTGGCGAGTTACGGGATTTTATTATACCAGCTTACTTTGATAATATTTCTTACATTCTCGTTTTATTTTAATTATTAAAGTACTTATAATTAACACTTCATTTTCATGTGTCTCTATCTGTATCAGTCAAACGCGTCCTTTTGTCACGCGTTTGTCATTTGTCGCGCGTCGACGCGTGCATAGAAACCAACGTGAAATGTTTTATAACCTACATATATACGTATGTATCTTTTATATTTTTTAATTCTGTGCTTATATATACACATGAATATAAGTTAATTGCTAAACTTGAACATGGTTTAGGAATGAAATTACACGATGTTGTAGATCGTAGTATCAACATTCGCGGAGTTGTATTATAAAATTGAAGATGCCCCATGAAAATTATCTGAAGAATATGTAAAAATCTTCGAAGTAAGCAAATTTCTATTCACACATTTATTCATATCGTTATACATCTGAAACAACATATAATTTTCCAGAAATACCGCAAAGCATGGATATGAAATAATCTTCTAACCTAACCTAACCATAAACAAATATTGATATTGTAATTTTGGAATATCAATCGATTATTTTATCGTGCATTTTAACTCGTATCAAAGCTCAATATGACGTCAATCGGAAAAAATTCCTCGAGAGGCCCTGACGCATTCGCAAGCAGATGTACCCAGGAAATCAAGACAAACTCTTTCTTTTCGCTGCAAAGCAATAAGATGACCACCAAGCGTTTCGATGCGGAGTCGAAAATATCCGCTTCGACATTCGAGATGTATCTGAGGATAAAACCAGTACAATTACTTCAAAAGAATTACACCATACTCAATTCGAAAACTCTTATGTTTCTGCCGTCCGAAGATAAATTCATTCAAAATTCGAGGTGCACGAAATCGAGCGAAGCCGAAGGTAAGCGACATACCTTTACGAAAATCTTCGAACCAGCAACTTCGCAAGCGGAGATGTTCAAGGGATCCATAAAACATCGAGTCGCGAAGTTCCTCGACGGTAAAAGTTCGACCATCATGACTTACGGCATGAGGGATTCTGGGAAGACTTACACGCTGTTCGGCACATCCATGTCGCCCGGTATAATAATGCGTAGTATCGAGCTTGTATTTTCGAAGATAAACTGCACCAAAGCACCGTGGTACAAAACATTTCAGGACACTGTGCTCTGTTTGAACGAGACCACGCGGACTTTGGAGACGCAACGAAAAACGCGAGTATTAAACAAACCATCCATGGAGGCCAGAATATTTCTGGAGAACAGAAGATTTCTGAAGAGGTTCCGGTCAAGGAACGCGGATCCTTACGCGACTTCTTACGCTGATAAAAGCATAAACTGCAAACGCGAGTCGATGTACGCCGTGTGGCTGTCCTTCGCAGAGATTTACAACGGAAACGTTTACGACCTGTTGGACGATGCGGAAAAACGCTCCCCGTTGAGATTGTACGTGAACACCGAAGGGCGAACTTATGTTTGCGGTTTGCAAAAGATACACGCCGTAACTGCGCTGGAAGCCTGTCGGATTCTCATAGCGGGCAAATCGAGAATGAGCACGAGATCGAAAAATTCTCGATCACATACCATTTTCACGATGGAATTACTGAAGTACCAGAAGGATCATGCATCAGAAGAAGTGGTACTTAGTACTTTAACTTTTTGCGATTTGGCTGGCTCCATACCATTCGAAAGATCTCACATGCACGAAGCAAGTAGTATTAACAACAGCCTGCTAGTGCTTGGTAGATGTCTTAAGGCTTTAAGTCAGAATCAGATGGCACCGTTTCGCCAATCAGAGTTAACGAGAATATGTCAACGAGCCCTCTCGGGTGAAGAAAATCTGAGTTTTATAATAAATGTCGTTTTTCAACCAGATCTTTCTGACGAAACACAGAGCATTTTTAATTTTTGTGATATAGTTAGAAAGCTACTGCTTAACCATCATAAGAAATGCAAACAATTGTGCGAATTTGAAGAAACTGTCCCTGGTCTGGAAACTTGTGATGATGACAATATGACATCAGCGTCTACTCATGAAAGCTTATCTGAGACTGCAGAAACGACTGGCTGTACCGATGCGGTAGCGTGCCAAAATATACGAGAGCAAAATAAAATGTTGAAGCAAGAATTGGAAACTGTGAAAAGCGATATGCTAAATTGTGAATACACAATTCGACAACAACTAGCCGATCATTATTCACACATGATCGAAGAGCTGGAAGCGACATACAAACAGCATACCAAAGAGATCGAGAATGAGGGGCAAGATCTATTGAAATGGTCTGTCAAACGGATCGAAAGCTTTTATAAGGAACGCATCGATAATCTGATACGGCACAAGAAGAGAAAGCGAGGAGATAGTGGTGATTACATCGAGGACAACCATGCACTTTACGAAGAGCTCAAAACTGAAAATGTGCAGGTTACTTCCAAGGTAGTGGTTCTGAAAGAAGAGGTGAAGAAACTGTGGAAGGAGAACAAAATGATCGTCTGCGAAAAGAACAAGTACAGCTTCGAATTGGCCTTGGTAACGGAAGAATTAAAAAAGTTTCGACAACTCACGCGAGCTGGAATTTGCAAATGGGGAGGCAACAATAAAAACATCGAGGACGATGCCGATTGTCTTATAAACAATCTGGAACGGTTAATGGATGAAAAAGTAAAAAGAACCGAGAAGAAACTTGAAGAGATGAGTGAACACATTCGTGCAACGAAAAACAAAGACACTGACATTGCTTCTGAAGATAATTTATCAACATTGCAAGATCTAATAAATAATATTTTCATCAAGATGGATAAACTGAGGGAAGAAGTTTTACACAAAAAAGCTTATGTTATCAAACTGCAGGATCAAGTACAGTTACAAGAAAGACAGCTCATTGAACTTCGGCAGTATTTGAATGATACAAAAAATAAGAATATAAGTGATCGGAAATGCAAGTGTGATCGATCAACAAATATTTCATTTGACGATTATACAACAGACAGCTTTTTTCAAAATAACACTTCTGTAGAGAAAAATTTCTCACGGATGTGCGTGAGTTCATCGATTGTTAAGCAGCACGAGCTTAATGACTGGATCATTGTCCCAACATTGTGTGAGACACAAAACCGTGTCGAATCAACGAGGAAGAATCTTTCGAACGAGTCAAACGTTGATTGCAAAAGTTTCTTCGAAAGTAGTGGCAGTATGGATTGTAGCGTTTCTAGATCGAGCGATAGAAGCAGCAAAGATGATTCGGGTGTAAGTAGCGAATTACGAAACGAAAGTCGAAGATCTACCAGCGTAAGTGATAACACAAGTACCCGCGAAAATGAAGACAAGTGCACACAAATTTGCGTTATCGATGAGGACAATCAGATTGCGGTGGAAGAAAAAATTGAACAATTCAAAATAGACTGCGCAGACTCGGACAAATGGAACTATCAGGAGGCGTTACATGTTGTTGAATTGTCTCAGGATCTGGAAACTATCCGGGATGTGATTTATGCATTAAATGAAGCTTGTGTGAACGAAAGTCAGTTGCTGCATAAAGAAGAAGCGCCGGAACAATTGATTGAAAAGGAGAGTGAAATTGCAATCAAACGCGATGATTTATTCAAGATGATACAGAATAAAATGCAGGAATATAAACATGAAATTTGTGAGCTAATCCGCAAGCTAGCAATTAAAGAAGAAAATGAAAATCGAATTTCCAAATGTTTAGAAAGATATATAGAGAGATCTAAAATCTTCGAAAATAAATTATCTTTGATGCGTAATCGGTTGGACAAAGCGTTCAATAAATGTGCAAATGAACACTTACCAAAAATTGAAAGTCTGGAAGAAGAAGTATTACAAAAAACTCTGCAGATAAACGAGCTCGATGGAAAAATTGTTAAAATGCAACATGAGTTCAAGAAAGGCTACGAATTGTTTCAGAAAATACATAATTTTGAGATTATTGTGAACAGATGTCAGAGAGACAAGAAGGAGCTTTGCAGACAGTTGTATGAATGTTCCGAGACCCAATTGACTCTCGAGGATAAACTGAAGAAATTAACAATGAAGATAACAGAAAGAGACAGCGAAGTTATCTCGTTGAAGAGTGAAGTACGCAGTATAGCAGATCTGAACATCGCGAACAATGAGAAAGCGAGAAATCTGAGTGAGCAAATTACCGAAGCTGGCGAAAGTATCGATTCGGCTAAGGAAGATCTGCAGTGTTGCGAAGATCTGCGTAAAAATGTAGAAAACACTATGAAAGCAGAAATTCATGATTTCAGATCTCGGTTCTCAGATCATAAAAATAATACAGCGCTCCTAAACGAAATTTGCAAGACTTGTGGCGACAGCCAGGATGAAATAACTCGTTTAAAGATGCAACTGGAGCATAAAGAACTAGAAGTAACTCTACTTAAAACTAACAGAGATGCTACAATAAAAAAATATGAAATTTTAATAAGACATTTTCAAAATGAAATCGAAGAGAAGGACAAACACTTTGAAACTGTTGCGAACAGTCCAGATAACTTGGAAGGATCTTCAACCGAGAATCAAAGACAGCCGGAAGAAACCTTAGAAGACTATGAAGCTGAAAGTAGTTTTGCGAGTAGTTCCTGTTTCGTGCCTAAACATGCTAGTTCGGAGGCATTAAATGTTTCGTCAGCTCCAAGTGAAGATTTCGCAACTTTTTCCGATGAGAAAGATGGCATTAACATTAAATTGTGTGATAACGAATCTTGTCAGGTTTGTTCACACGTAATATAAAGTAATGTTTAACTATAGAGAAGATAAACAATTAACTCATGATATCTAGTTTTTATAATAGAACTTTGAAGAGAATGTTTTGATTAAATTAAAAAATTTGTTAATCGTTAATTACATACACATGAAAATTGGAAAATTTAATAATTGCAGAAAGAGACTTCACATATAATATCTTACATCTTTAAAATTTTCAGACAGATAGTAGTGTAAAGTCAAATGTACGTTCATCTACATGTGAAACTGATGGTTCTGAAATGGAAGGTAATTTCAACACGAGATCGCCAGGTACCAAAGACAAGAAGAAAAAACTAAATTGGATGAAAGTCAGAAGAATCTCTGGTAAAACGGCACTTTTGCAACTCTCCGCTAAACACACAGATATTAATAGTGATTCAGAAACTGAGTGACAGTAAACAACATATGCCAAATAATTAATGTTTGTTTAATTCTTTATAATTTTTGTATATAATTATTAATGTTAAGAATATTGCTGTGTGTGCGCGCATATTTTATTTTTTAGTAATTTGACATTTATTTATGTTTCGTGTATTTCATGTATTTCGTTCCGCTGAATATTTCGTACACAATTTTAAACACGTGTCATACTTTGTTAAATTTAACAGAGAAAAAATCGTGCACGTCTCAATATATTATACGTTTTAATCCAACTGTTATACGTTTAATTTGTATTATTGTCTCTGTATTATTCTCTCGTTGTACACACATTTAGTTCATAAATTAATAAACTTTTATGCAATCTTTACAAATTTTTTCAATAATAGTCAACGAAAAAATTGCGTGAATTTATTGTGAACGTATCATAATATATTTTAAAACTTAAAACGATATCTTGAAATTTGATTAATATTGTTATTGCATTATTATTTTAGCCATATAAACTTATTACAAGACTATAAGTATTACGTGAGAGATGCTCTGTATCAATATTAGCAATAATACGATTAGCGATTGGTAATATTATCGGTATATCAGACCCCCGAGATAAAATCGTGTGTAATGGCAAAACGTGGTTCCGACATTCGTTACAATAAACGAACCACCCACAAATAGAAGCGGCAACTGCGTTGAGCTTGCAAGGGCGGACCCTGCTCCAGATTTTATTGCCAATATGCTATAATTTCTGACATTAGATGCCGCTGACGCTTTCGTCCGCTCATTACAAGCCGACCCATCCCCAAACGTGATCTTCCCGCGAAAACGGCTACTCTGACCTCTATCTCTCTCTCCCTCGTAGTCTCTTTCGCGGATACTGATAGATGAAATTATGAGGAGGGATATCGAAATTGGACCGCGACCTCCCGTACAGTCTTTTAGCGATGATATTACCGGGATGTGCGATGTGATAAGGGGATACGAATAAATGAAAGGAAATCGTCTAATACGAGATTGCAATCTGCTGCGAGTTTATGGACATAAGAACGGCGCTAAGATTATTTCCAGTAATTGTTTCAACGTATTTCTAATCGTAAAAAAAATATTTTCTTGAACAAAAAAGTTGATACAAGAAGTTGATTTTTCTAAATAGCGATGGATTTTTAGAATAATTTTCATGTAAAAGATATCGTGTGCGCGGATATAATATTTAATTGTATCTGCAAAATGAATTAATTCTGTTAATTGTTTGTTGGATTAGCAATCTGACTATAATTATTCTCGTATTACTTTCTCGTAGACGAGCTTGTTATCGCGATGGAAACGGCCACGAGTGGTTTGTGGAATCGCAGATCGCAGCGGCCATTTTCGCTAGCTCACCTCTTCGTCGTCGGTGATTTCTCGGGGTAAATGTACCGCGAACTTTCCTCTTTCAATTGGCAATAAGATTTGATCGTTGCGGGAAATATCATCCAATTTCCTTTCTCTCTTGGCCGGGCCGGAACATTGCCGCTCGTCCGCCTACTCACGTTCGCCCTCTAACTTCACCATCAACCACCCTCTTTCCGTTATCCTTTACACGCCCGGTCGCAAGATATAAAGATGGCGAAATCATCCCCTTTGGTTCGCCTGTTGAAATTGCACCGGTGCAATATCCACACCGATGCTTGTTCACGGTATGTTTAATACTTTATACATTATACAATATAATTATTGATTTTTTAATTGATAAAAAGGACCTCTCTATATTTTATTTTTTAATTATCTTATTTAATAAAAATAGGATCGTACAGAAAAAGAAATAAAATTACCTAATAGAACAATTAATATTATTACTTCCTATGTGTCGAATATTTCATTTACAGATTAACTAAATTAAACAGAAAAATGTATATTCTCATTATTCAAATAATGTATATAAAAATTAGAATAAAATTCGGAACAGCTGACTTAGGATACACACACTGTTTGAAGGTTGAGCGAGCACTCGGAGAGGTATCAGGTAGAAGAGGAGAAAGTTATTCTGAGTTGTTTGAAGTTTCCTCGAGACATTAGTTTATAATTCGGCAATCCCGGATCAGTATTTGTCACGATTAGCCGAACCCTCTCCCCCCTCCAACGGTTGGAATATCTGTTTCTGGGGAGGTCTCATCCCTTTCTTCACCCCTTCTTCGTGGATCCTGCGCGAGTTTTCATTAATTTCGCCCAATCCTGCCGAACTATTGTCGTAGTTACGCACAATTTCGGCACGACAATGCCCAGCTTTCTCTGGGATTGACGTAGACGAAGGGGGAAAGCGGTCGAGGGAAGGAGAGGCCAAGCCTGTAAGGAGTTATAACGATGTCGAGTGGGAAGGGTAAGAAGTTCTCCGGGTTCAAAGCCCGGGGTGGCATGGATTATATTTCTCGTGTCATTTGCCTTCTGAGTTAGACCGATGACGTTTCGCCTCGAGTTTCTCCGTGGAAATCTTGCTACGCGAAGCGAGAAGAGACTCGTCGAGAACGGGAGTTGATAGAGGGTTTCGATACAAATTGAAGAACTTTTATTTATAGTAACAGGTAGCATATTATATATAGAATAATAAGCGCTTTATACAATCGATATTTTTGTTAACCATTCTTTTGTTGTTAACTATTACAGGGAAAGAACGGTTTTGCTGAAATATTAAAAAATTTGGCCAGATACAGATCTGAAAAATAATTTTGTTGGATCATCAAAATAATTATGTAGGACACTCCAACATAATGATAATGCTGCAAAAAGTTTTGATATTTTAGCTACTATTTTAGGCGTCCTACATAATTATTTTGATGATCCAACAAAATTATTTTTCAGATCTGTATCTGACCAAATTTTTTAATATTTCAGCAAAACCGTTCTTTCCGTGTAGGAGAACAAGAACGTTATTTTCTTATAATAAGCTGTCGTTATCTTGGTTGTGACTGTTATTAATAATAATCAAGACTTTTTTTGATACGTAATAATACATTTAAAAGTTATTGAGAGTACTGCATTGCTGGTCAAACATTTGCGAGATACACATTCACAACGAGACGCGGTGAAAAAGAATACCAGCCGTTGCTCGAACAAATACGGCACTTCTGCGAAAACTTTGACTCCGATATGGCCACTTTTGTCAACGTCGAACGGTATCTTAAGAATTAGCCTCACGGGATTTCGAGGCGAGAAGCTACTGCTGGTTGCCAGCGACGTTGAAAACACATGTGTGCGTATCACGGTAAAGCTACAAGAAGAGACGGGCAGAATCGTCTGGACCCATTTGCAACGTCACCCGGACAATTTCCAACGGACAAACTTCCCATCTTCGAGCTTCGGGGGTCGGACCCACGATATTAGAACAAACGATTTCATCTACTATGTTCTCATGCCTCTCCCCGAGATCATCCCACCACATCCTCGAGATCTACGTGCGAGCCTACAGATACAGAGACGATTTCATAAGAATAATATCGTGCTATCTGTAGGCATAAACATTCAGTTATTCCAATAATCGTGTAGGAAAAGAATAGTTATTTCAATATGATTAAATTAATATTTTTATGCGAGATAATTGCGATACGAAAATAGCATAAAACACAGTCATTTCGAAAATAATTTTTAAAATAATTATGACGATAGAATAATAAAATTTCGCGAAAATAATTGTAAAATATCTTCTATATCATTAGTAAAATTATTATTAATAAAAATATTAGCCGTTTTTTGTTAATTCATAATTTTGTTTCTAAATTAATTAGTTTTGTTTATACATTCTATTCTATTTATACTTATTACGATTTGTCGTCGAAAAAATGCATCGCGATACATGGTAGCATTCGTCGTTAGTTATTTTGCCAATATTGTGGAAACGTAAGATACAGATATTCGCGGTTATATTCGCAGCGTTTTCATCACTGTACGCAGGCACGCTGAGAGCATCCCCGGATTAAATACAGCCATGCTTCCGGACGATGACTGCGTCGCGTCGCGTCGCGTCGCGCTGGATAAATCGCGATTGCGTAATATCGCGAGCGAAGCGTTTGCGCGAGTAGAGAATTGCGTAAAGGCAAATATGCGATAGACTACCCGAACGTCCCGTATTGTATGATTGTCTCCGTTCTCCGCCCCCTTCTCCAACCATCCATGTCCGCCTCTCGCCGCCGTCGCGTTTCGCAGGAAATGCCTGTCTTGCATTTCCCGGCATTGTAACCACCCCGTCGGCTTCGGAGTATTGCCAGCCTCCACGTTTGAATTGCATTACCTATTATTGCTTATTGTTCGCACGCTACGTGCGCCTCTCGTCTCCTGCGTGCTCGGATTTTCTCTCTTCGGTCCACCCCTGATATTCCTTTCTGCTTAGCTGTGGCTTGCCTTTACCCCCTTTGCTTCTTCTTATACGTTGTCACGAATATCCTATTAAAAAGAGGCGTAAAACATTAATGTTCTATGTTTCTTTTTAATAGGAATTAATATCTCTTTAAATTAAGTTTAATTAAATTAAATTAATACACTACTACAATATTTAATGTCACGCCAGTACAAATATAACTTATATCACTTGGATGCGAAGAGAAGATGACGATACATTTGATGCGTTTCACTTGCACTTGTGAATGTTTGCGGACGTCGAGGAAAGGAATGAGCTCGTGCGCGCCACGATTTATCCCTGTGTTCACTGACTTGTATGCTAAAAACGTACGAAATCAGATTCGACCGACTGGCCCGGAGCGACTGCCGCGCGATCCCCTGGCGCAACTTACCGAGATTTTATTCATTTTTACATATGACCGAGCAGGCGATAAGGAAACACCCGTGATATTTCACGTTTTTATATGCGGCCGCGTTTGCCTTGAGGTGTTGGCCGGCCGCGCACGCCCTCCGTATAGAAATGTTATACACCCTGGCCCGTGCCTGATATGCGAAATAAGTAGCCCCCGGGCATCGGAAAGGCCGCAGCCTCGTTAACTCGACGTCGTAATCCGGGACTGCGTCAGCGAAGAGGGCCGTTTTCTTCCTCGCGATCTCCTCGAACCCGAAACTTCAATATTACATCTAAAATGATGTCACTCTCAGCCGACGTTTGACATCAAGAATCATTGGAAGCATCTTATCTCTTCATTTTTGTCAGAAGCATCAACAGAGGATGCGGATGTTTTTATGCTTTTGTACTTTATTAATTTATAATATGCAACTATTCCAAACACACACAAATAAGAATATATCCACGCCTATCTCACGTGTTGACACATCTCTATTTTTAAAAACCACCCGTCTACGATTAAGTACAAAAGCTCACGTATAACTTCTAAACTAACTTTTCCTCTATTTTAAAGTTGCGCCGCAACTTTGACTGGTAATCGTAAGAACTTTTGATGATCGCTCGACGCTGGAAGAGATCGTATACATGTTACAGATCCGCGAGTGCGGGCACGTGTACAGCCCGGTTTATGTATGCCCATGTGACAATATGGCGTTACGGGTGGTTTGAGTGGCTATTGAGATGCTCGGTTCCCGAGCGCGGTGCCCTTACAAAAGAGCAGTACTTACCAGATATTGGAGGCAATGAGGCGGGCTACTTTTAACAAGACTACCCCGGCGCACCACTCTCCACTTGAGCGATCCCCATGCTCGATATCAAACCGCCGTGTGCCCGATGCGCCCTGTTGTTGTGGAATCCCATAAAATTACGAGCGCCACGACGAACCCATTGATCCCGATTCGCTAACGAGCCACAAGTTGGGGATTACACAAGAGGATCCGCGGATCGTCTTTTCTGCGGATGGATCTTATTGGTTATGCTTCACGATGTTCGTTTCTTGGAGAGCACGGTGTGGCAGGGTAGCTTCATTTAAATCTGACTCTTGTGAAGACGACAATTCTTTCGGCGATGATCCATCGAATTACGATAGTTAATGAATGCGTCGAGTCATCGAAGCGCAGAAGATTAGATATTGTTAAATACTTAAAATCCAAAATAATATCGGAGAATTCTTCAGAAAGAAATAGTTGTACCACGCAGAGTAACGTTTATTATAAAATGTACTCGCTCGACTGTCTTCTTCACAAAGGACGATTTTGGATGCGACGAATCAAACCGTCCTTTGTTTTGATAATCTCGAGCAAATTCGGAGTTTGCGGAAGTTGGGTGTCCGTACGAGGACAAAATTTGCAAAACAAAGCGTCGATTTGTAGAAATTTATCGGGCGCGTCACGCAATTAGGCAAATAAGCAGTCTAACTGAGAATAGCGCCGGTATACGGAACGGATGGAAGGGTGTAACGGCAAACAATCTCTCTTTCTCTATTATCACTCGTTCTCGCGCAGAAAGCAACAACATTTCATTTCATTTGTTCAGCCCCTGAGCCCCGTCGTTTCTCGACCCGACGCCATTCGACGTCAAACGTACCGCACCACCCCAGTTCGAACCACCCTCTAATTTGCTCCTATGAACGCATTCCTCTTTTGATCCCGCTCTCTATCACTAGCAACACCGTGATTTCTGCTAATCGCCGATGCAAAAGCGGAAATATTTTCTGTCGCGGTTTATTGAACGTTTCGCGAAATTACACCTGTACTCTTTCATCTACTTAATTTTTTATTATATTGCTTAATAAACGACACGTCCGATGTCACGGATTCATGTAAAGTATCAAAACGAAATTACGAATAAATACTGATTTAGTTTAGATTGATTAAAATTGGAAAGAAATCATCCGTAAAAAAGGAAGAGTTAATTAATGCCAATGTAAAACATATACTTTCGAGAGAACGGTCACTATCAATTAAATTAATAAACAAACATGTGAAGCCGTGTATGTTCAATAGAAGGCAACACGGTATTTTGCTGATGGATAATTGCTATATTATCGACGACCGTATCGCAGAAATCCGACAAACACATTCAAGCTCAAAGACGCACGCGATCGTCCAGCCGTCTTCTTGCCGAGACCGTGATCGACAGGCGGCTGCAATAAAAGGGCCAGACATCGATAATTATCCGTTTTTACGAGCTTGTGCAGCTCTCGCGCCGCTCTACCCTCTTTCCGTCTCCTTCTTCATTTACTTTTCCCTCTCCGATTATCTTTCCTTCTCACTTGCGATCGCCTATGTGCACGAACGTCGACCTCGGCGACGCCGTACGCCGGCGGAGATAAAGATTTCAATTCCTGGAATGAAAATTGCCGATCAATTTAACAATTGACCTGAAATTCCGCGATAATAAAGCGCAATCATACGGCCCACATGGAAACCGCCGGAGACGGATCGGTGCGTTTTTAGTTTACCGTGCTGCATTACGTCGCCCGCAAGCCTGCAGAATTACTCATGCTCTGACTGAGATCGGATCCTCTAACGGGTGGATCGAGTCAAAGGTTCCCGATTGGAAAACGCAAGAAAATTTGTAGATAAACTGTTCCGTGTTTACAGTCTATTTATATCTATTTATATCTGTAACGGTAAAAAAATATACCTGCAATACAATGGCGCAATGTACGCAAATACAATAGTGCAACATGTAGTTTTGTATCTATTTTTTAAATCCATAATTTTAATTGTTCTTTATATATATATAAATATTTTACTCTGTGGCTTTTTAAAGTTAGTAGTAATTTTTTATTTGTCTAACTATACGAATTCCTTAATATTCAGATATTCTGTTATTTTTTAAATTCCTTATAATACATGTTAAATGATATCTCTCGCTTGGTTTCACGGTCACCCAGTACCTGAGGTTTCCGGACTGATGAGTAAGATCGCGTGTGTGAAAAGGGCCGAGTAATTAAGTCTTCCCGATGTTGACTCTCGATGGCTGCAGGAAAGACGGGCAAAGACGGCCTTTATTCCTTCGTCGTGTCATTATTTGCGCATTGGTGCACTGTTACAACCAGACACGCATCCGCATCTCATTTCAAGCGCGCTCCTGTGAATATTCACGAGACCATTTTGCCCCGTTCCTTAGATCACTGATCCTACCGTATTATGGAAATATGTAGTCGTAGAAATAAAAGAGCCGGGCGCGAGTCTTTCGTTTGGCCACCAAGTGCTTTGAGTCGTGCCATAGCAATTACGCTTGATACATCAAATGATATACCGATCTAATTTTTACGTCAATCGACATATAAAATTCAATGAATAAATTATTCGCATATTTGTAAAATATTACCTTTTCTATATTTGCTTTATTACTGTTTCAAGATATTTTGCTCTCTTTTCTTTTTTTGTACATTTTGTTTAAAGATTCGATTTAAACGTTGCTATGTTAAGCAAGTAAGGCTAAAGTGTCTGATTTAATAAAATAAGATAAAGCATTAATACGTTTCTATCGTCAAGATAAAGTATTTTAAGCCCACGTCTCAAATCGCGTTCAATAGCGCGACGTATGAATGAAGAATTAGAAACTCGCGTCACATATTAGCCGCGGGTACGATTAACGAAGGAAGGGAACATAATCCTCCATTTTGATTCCCGAAGGGCCCAAAGAGCAGCGGGCCGATGACGAATTCAGCATCTGGTCCCAACATTTACGGTCTATAATGCGCTTCTTGCGCCGAATGACCGGCACAAACGCGAAACATCAAACGTCACGGAGAAAGAAGGAACGGATGAAGTTAAAGGGAGCGAAAGGGAGCGACGTAGAATGGTGGGGTGAAATCAAGTAGGAGAGGGAGTTATAAGAGGGACTAAGGAGAACGGAGAGACGAGAGGGAGAGCGAGAAAGAAAAGGAGATATAACGCGCGGTAAAAGAAAGTCGACGGAACGTTTTCAGCGGCACGTCGGCGCTTTGTGAGCGCACACAATCGTGAAGATCATGCACCCTTTTTTTCGTGCCCGTGGAAGAAAAACTTAAATTGATGCGAGTGGCTCGCGAGAGCGAGACATACATGCCGCTTCCTCGCCGACAATCGCAGAACTGGAAGGACACGCGGTGAGGAGGGACACGCTAATTAGTCACACAGATTCTCGCCGAATTTCTCTCGCGTCGAAATGTATCGATAAGTGCATCGCGTAGGATCTACTTGACGTTCATAGATTTGCGAAATTTGCTAGAAAAATATGCATTCTCCATAAGAAATCTCCACTAGGTTAATTTAACGAATTGCTTCAGCTTTGTATAGTATTTGCTGCATACACACATCTCCTTCTTCTTTACAATATTTATTATCTTAAAGACTTTCGTTAATTTTATGTCGCTCTACTGCACAGGCATATATGTTTTCTTAATCATTATTGTACAATAATTAAAGGACAGTGTACACAGGTACATCCATTGACTGTGACAGATTCCTCCGACCGGAGCATATGATGCACACATTAAAGTGCAAAGTCTGCAACAGCACTAAACCCGCGATTTCGCGTAAAGTATCGCGTCTAAGAGCAACTACGTTGCACTTTTTCGCAGGAGGCGCAACGCGCTTCTCTCTTCGAATGCCGCATATGGCGAATATACCAGCTCTTCATTCGTTCCCGTCTAATTCAATAAGCCACTGAGCCGCGCCGCCAACGGTCCAGATGCAGCTGTGCCGATGACTCCGGGAGTGCTTTTTGCCTCATTAAGACTATCGTACGAGGAATAATAGATTTTCACAGAAGTCCGCGAGGAGAAGCCGGAACCCTCGTGATTTATCGCCGCCGCAATTTGACATTCTTTTTCGCCTGGTTATTACCCGCGTATTTCGCGAGGAGTAGATGTTCATTGTTCTTGACCGTTAATGTACTAGCGGGACTAAAAATTTATAGAGTGTAATATAAATAAGATACCAATTTCAATCGCTTATAATCCGTAATACTATTGATATACAGAGTGTCCCGCAATAGGATGTACATAGCTTAAGTATGTGTTCCTGACGTTCTTTTAAGCCGAAAAGTTCCAATAAACATGTAGCCTAAAATCAATCGTTACAAAGTTATTCCCATTTGAATGCTCCTATGTACGTATGCACATTCGTACGTTCAAACATCATAAACATAAAAGAGGGCTTTAAAAATAAATGTCATATGAAGTCGAACAACAGAGATGATTTGCTGAATCGAATAATTCATGCTTCCAATATCATCAAAAACGATCCCGACATTGTATGAGTTCCGTCACCTCGATTTCACAAAGGGCCGGGAATGTGCCTAATCGAGGTCATTTTGAAAACGACATGTAACTGCGACATTTAATTTTGTGAAACTTTAACTGATGTACCTACTTATTTAATAAAATTTTTGATTCACTTGGTGTTATTTTTCGCACGTATGTAAGTGCCAATAACTTTGTAACGATTGATTTTAGGCTACATGTTTATTGGAACTTTTCGACTTAAAAGAACGTCAGGGACACATACTTAAGCTATGTACATCCTATTGCGGGACACCCTGTATGTTGTGATATTATTTAATAAAGGCAGACTTCTTCGTTCGAGGGAGGATACACGACGCGTTCATAAAATCGCGTCGGTACGACCGACCGACTGGTTAACGATACTCCCATCCATTCTGCTCTCGAAATACAACGCGAGTCTGACAGGGCCGCCTGCCACGTTGTTTACACGTTGTCATGTATCCCAGACGTGGCTGCTATCGACAGCCTCACTGGCTGGCACGCATTCTCGAAATGAGTTATTTCGCCCGTCGCGTCGACGAGAAAGAGAGAGAGGACGAGAGCCGGGGAAAAAAAGTATCGGTGTATGACGCGTACCCCCGTCGAAGGAAAATATTGTCGCTGACACCGCGAAACCACCTCCGCCCCGGCCCCTGGTCACCCCTTACAGGAGAGGGCGAAGCGAGGGTTGAAATGTCGGCGTTATTACGGCGGCTGAAACGACTACGAATCGTATAGCCGACGCTGACTGGATAATGTATCGCGCGAATTGCCACTCCGAAATGGATTCCCGCTTGCATTGTAGGTGCAGCGGGCGCACATAATAATTGTACGGCGACGTGTGCGTTCGTGTGAGCGCTGCGCCCGCGCGCGTACGCACGAAAAGCGGCACGTGTTGTGTCGCGGGTGTCATTTGTACGAGGTGCAGATAAGGTAATTATATTTTAAAACGTTGATTCTCGCTCGGGATGCGCCTACCGGCGTCGTCTTGCGTGCGTTACCGCGCGAGAATTTCACGACAGTTCATCAAATTAAGGACCTGCGAAAATAATTCTACCTATGGTGAACTCTTTAAGGGGATCCTGGACGGATCGAATTACCGACATTTACAGTCAACGTCACTATTTTGAATTGGCTTTATAGATAGCAAAATCCTTTTACAGAATTAAAGTATACATACTAATGAACAGTGGAAACTATCATTTTGTGTTAAAACTGAAAAAAAAATGTAAAAATAATATTTTAGTCGGTATAGTAGAG
>NJRP01000035.1:461333-498735 GCA_003063835.1 Aphaenogaster floridana
GGTGTATCATAAGTCACGCCCGATCTCTGGAGAATGAATTAACGAAGTCAAAATAAGTCGAAAAGAATGACGAAATTACATTTGAACCTTCTTTAAAGAGTTACAATCAAATAATAAAAAATTTATTTAGATTATTATTTTTATTTAAATTAAAAGTTCGTAATTGTTTTAATAATACTAAGTTATACAAAGTAAGTATACTAACATAATACGACACCCGCACGTATTGTATTAGGGAGATCCAGGTTCAAATCCTGGCTGAAATACAATTTTTCGCAACAAATTCTTTACATTAAAATTAATTTCACTCTCTTTAGAAAGGACCAAAACTCATAGTCGAAAAACGTTGCGATTCGCGATATATTAATTTAAATTAAAAATTGGCCAGTTGAATCGAAACAAATCTCTTCTGTGGTTTAATATTTACAGGCGAAGAATATCCCATCTCTTGTATACTAACATAAGTTATACATATAAGTATACACAAATACATTACTATATCATAAATCGATGATTTGTTAAAAGAAGGTTTAAGAAGGCTATCTCTTCAAAGAAGGCTCAAACATAATTTCGTCATTCTTGATTTTCAACTTACTTTGACTTCGTCAATTCATTCTCTAGAGATCGGGCGTGACTTATGATACACCCTGTATTACGATTATAAATTTGTTTATCAAGTTTATCGATATTATTCGTTATTCTATTCCATATCTGTTCCTGCCTCGATATGTACCTAAAACGGTTGACGACCCTTCCAAATGTCGGAGGAATAAAAAGGCCAGGCGGAACGTTACGACGAACGCAAATGCCATCCCATACATCTTCGAAACGGCTGCCAATCGACGTTACAGCGTCCGATAATAAAATCTCTGTCGACCGTACAAACGGACCCGCGCCCTCCAAATTCCACCCTCAAAAGTCGCGTCGGCATTCGCGCGGCGTGGATCGACCGTAAAGATCGATGGACGGTGTCCGAGTGTGGTAGGTACGCGCTCCGAAACCGAAACGAAGGATCAGTGGTCCGTGCGGGACAGCGGATAACGCGCGCGGGACCAGGGACAGGATGGGGAGGAAGGGCGGGAATGATGATGATGCAGTCGATGGGTGGACGATGCTCACGCACGCGGTGCATCCGGGGATCGCCACGCTGGGGATCGACGCGCTCGCGCTGTGTGCGAGTCCGGGAGACAGGAGCTGGCGGTTTGTGTCGCGCCGCTACGCCATGCCATCGATGCACTGCTCGTGCTCGACGCACCGAGCCGCGTCACGCCGCGCCGCACCGCGCCGCGCCGGTTCGACCGCCGGTAGGCGAGATAGGCGACGCGGGATAGGATACATATAATTACCGGAGGGGGGATCGTGCTCCATTTCACACATCGCACACCGTGTGATCGCGTCACACGGCCGACGCCTCGTATGCGGCCGCCCTGCATTCTGCATGCGCTCCGCGCGCGTTCTCTCGCTCTCCGTCTCTCCGCCTCTCCGTATTCGGTGTATCGGATGGGTCGATTCGGATTTCACGCTACGCCGCGATCGAATGGCCGCGTGCGCCGCGGTTCCTTTCTCATCAAAGATCGAAGAGACCGGGGGATGATCGTCGATGCGTTTGCGCGCATGTATACGTCCCGTGGATTTTCCGTCGCGGGTATCGTATGCGTGGACGCGGTTAATTACCCACCGCAGCATGCATTCGATTCTGTGAATGTAAAATACGCATTGCACACTTAAGGTGGAAGCACATAAAATTGCTAGAGCCATGGGCAGAATGCAGAAGCCATAGCGCATTATGTATTTTTATGTAGATTGGAAATTCAAAAGCCATAGGCAGAATGCAGATACCATAGCGCATGCACCATGGCCTTTGCATTCTGCCCATGGCTTCTGAATTTCCAATCTACATAAAAATACATAATGCGCTATGGCTTTTGCAATCTGCCCATGGTTCCTGCAATTTTATGTGCTTCCACCTTTAAAGGGATCCTGGACGGATCGAATTACCGACATTTACAGTCAACGTCACTATTTTGAATTGGCTTTATAGATAGCAAAATCCTTTTACAGAATTAAAGTATACATACTAATGAACAGTGGAAACTATCATTTTGTGTTAAAACTGAAAAAAAAATGTAAAAATAATATTTTAGTCGGTATAGTAGAGCTGTCAGTTCGTGAAACATTTACTTACATGCAAAGTTCTGTATGTTATATGTACAAAATGAACACTTTCCACTGTTCAGAATAAGTGCAGAAACAACAATTAATCGTTGAAATTCAGATTGATAGCCTAGAAAAAAAACCATTTGTTTGACTACCTTTTTGCGAATGTGTGCGTGCAGTATTGATGTAGTAGTGTGTAGCGATGTATCGGTCGGTAAAGTCGGCTCTCGCGTCAGAGTTCGGTCTTCCCTCCAGGAACCTCTTAATGAAGTATCTGCATAAGCATTTGTATAAAACGTATTATTCTGTAGATTCACGATGTTAACGTTCGCAGATTAGAAGTCAGCAGGAATTCTGTAGGGATAAGTTCATCATTGTTTCAGATATCTTATCAAGTACTCGTATCGCGGTAGACGAGAGTTAACGCGATGAAAAGTGTCATCGTGACGCAAGCAGCCGCACGTCTTTTCGCGTGTGAATTTCAAAGCTGCACGCTTGATCGCGAGTTAATTCAACGGCACCGTATTACGTGGAAGGGCGAAGGGGTGGTTTCGACACATTGACGGCGATGCAGTAGAGTGGCAACAAACAGCGGACACCAGATACTCGACGGTCCCGCATCCGCACCCGCACCCGCACCCGCACCAACCCCAATCCAACCGCCCACGCAACACACACGCACGCACCCCGTGCGCGCGCTCATCTCCACGCCTGTGTATATATCCGCACGAAGCAATTGAACGGCGAATGATTCAATTTGTCAGACCAATGAGTTTGTCAGGTGCCACTCCATGCCGCGCCGTACGGCGCGCGAGAGCTCGAATTGGATTTGATTTAACGTTGCGCGTATTGCCGCGCATTACACACTAGAAATATCGCAAATCTCTCGCACGGCATCCAATTACTTGTTCCCCGAATACAATGCGGAAAAGCCGCGCGCCGATACATTTGCACGCACACATACGCCCGCGTGTGCGTGTGCGTTTGGCTGAGTATGTCGAAGCCCCGCGCGAGCGCGTAGTGAGTTCGGGCTGCGTTCGGCCGCGTGAAATTCCGGATTTCGACATAATGGAGATCGCTGTATCTGCGTACCAGCTGCGCGCGCGGATCTATCCGGTTCTCGAAAAACATTTTCGCGCCGTGGTGACTTCGCTCGTATACTTTTACATTTCGAACGACACGTGGCGATGGAAAAAAAAACGAATGGTTTATTTGTTGCAGATGACGTTCGCGCAACAAGCCACTCCGAATGATACAGCGATACTTACATCAGCCTCGCGACTTGCAGATTCAACGACAAGGTAAGAACTGTTTCAAACAGTAATAATAGTTAAACGTGTACACTGAAAAAAATTTGTTTGCATTAATTGGAATTCTGTTAGATTCAACCAGTATGTCTGTTGGAAAATGAATGAATCAAAATTCTTTTAGGAATTACCAGATGAGCATGATTAATTTCTTCTTGTTAAATATACCAGAATTTCTTGTTAATGTTCGCCTAACTCGCGCAATAATAAAACTGCTAGAGTGCGCTGCGGGTACCGTTAACCAGAATTCTGGTTGCACGTTCCTTTGTAACTAGAAATTTTATTAATCCAACTGGAAAATACTAATCAAATCCTTATAGTTAAGTCTATCAAACGTTCTAGTTACAAAAAATTGAGTCCAATTACTACAACCAGAAATTCTGTTCCGTCTCACCAGAATGCATTCTATTAGATATGTCTTGTTCGTGTAATCAGACCATTTTTCTCAGTGTATCTGCAATGATTTAAGTAATTTCTCGAATTTTCGGAATTTTCAATCAAATTATTTTTTACAAAAGTGGGACAGTCAAAGAAGATTACTATTAACACTTTGTCATCGGTTAAACAGCGAGGAGAGTATTCGTTCTTTTAAATAAGTCTTGCTTCACTCTTGTCCCGATTCTTTTTTCTTTTGTCTCCGTAGCGAACGACGTAC
Source organism: Aphaenogaster floridana (assembly GCA_003063835.1). NCBI lineage: Eukaryota > Metazoa > Arthropoda > Insecta > Hymenoptera > Formicidae > Aphaenogaster > Aphaenogaster floridana. The sequence continues at coordinate 465,453 of NJRP01000035.1, forward strand.
TCTCCGGTTGTCCTGACTTAATTAAATGGTTTAAGTTCCGACGAAAATCCGAGGCCGATATCCGACGGCGAAGCCACGGGAAAAAATATTTCAGCCGGATTAAGTACGTAAGCTTTAGAAAAAGGTTACGGAGGAGAGGCTGCCGGCTGCCGTGGGAATAAATTCTAATGTGGCGGCATTATAATTGCGCGGTTTACGTTCGCTGCCGGCCAAGGGCTGCACCGGAGCCAAATTAGCGACGATCATTATTTATGTCTCGCGAGGAAAAGGGGTTAAAATGGCCACTCGTTGCCGCCGTGCTTCTATAACGCAGAAGACAAAGGGTAGTTAGCCTCGTCCGGGATGGGGATCCTCGAAAATCCGGGAAATTACTTATCCCACCGAAATGACTGTCGAATTAAGACCATTGATAGGGGCGCATTTGCGTGTCTTTTCGATACTGCGTTTTGAAAGACACTATTGTTTGAAGAGCACGTAACTTGATTTTTTGACAGAGTCCTAGATAAATTAATATTTTAGTTACACTTTGAATTATATTCAACGCTTTAGTTAAGAAAAATTGGCTTCAAATCGGTTCACAAAAGAAACCGTTAATAAAGTTATGGTAGAGAGATTCTGTGTGTTGGATACCTTGTACATGTTAGTACATAGCGCTAAATGATTCTACGCGTTATAGTTGAGCCGTTATACGCTCCCCTTGTAATTTCTCCGCGATTAAGTAATTACGCGTGAACTCAAAGTCCGTCGGAAGGTGCGACGGATCCGCTGTCGGAGTTTATCGCGCCGATAAGACGACCGGTGTACGGAGGGTACGCACGTTCCTTATTCCTTTTTTCCCGTTCTTTTTTTTCCTTTTTTTCATAAACGATACGAGGTTTGTAATTTATAGTGCACCGTGACAGCGCATCGTCTGGACTTTATAACTTTATGGTGCAAGACAAACAGCGAGAGCGACTGATAAGTAGCTATCTGCCGTGTTAAACATGTTATCCTAACCCGTTACCGACATGTCTACGCCGAAGTGCAGATAAGCAACAAGTGTGCAGTTCGCGTCGAGCCGTTTGGGAAAAGATATTGTGTACTCGCTTCTCGTTAATTATCTCTCGCCTCTTTCACGCTGCTTTTTTTCCCTCTCTCCTCTCATTTTCGTTCCCCGTTCGGTCGCCGGCACCGGCGTTAACGCCGGTGCCTACCAATAACGGACGATATTGCTCTCATCGAACGAGTTTTCACGTCGCCTCCGTCGTTTAATTCCTCTCCGCGGCGAACGATAGAATTTGCGTGAATAAATCACGAATAAATCGCGGTGATTGAGTGGCGACTGGAAAAATAGCACGAAAGGATTGAATGTTTTAATGGTGAGATATTTAAAACGGACGCATACATTTTTTGTTATGAATTAAAATCACTCTCTCTGATTAAGAGAGATTAAAACAGAAATTCGTAATTGGTTATACTTTTATTAAAATTTTAACATCTCGATTAGAAGTCGGTTGAAATTCTTACGTAATAGTGATCTCATACAAGCGAGACTTTACAGTTATCCGTAAGCTGAGTAATTTCCGAAAGTCTGCTAGTATCTTCTCTTATGGAACGATAAATTTAGATCCTGACATTTAATTATGCGACACGAAACTAAGGGTGGTTTCTTGGACTCCGAGATGACTCTTGTTTCGTTTATTTTAATGGAAATGGACATTTTACGCTACAGTGTATTTGTTGAATTGTCGAGGACCTTTTGAATGATTACTTGACAGCTAAAAGTTTTTGTCTATTTTTGCATTTGCTTAAAATAAATATGGAAATTGTAATTTTACTAATATCTAGAAAAAAGTTACCTTTATAATTTATATTAAAGTTATCATATCAGTAATTACATTAACTTATAACTACATATATAATTATAAAGTATGCAAAGTATAATAATTCGATTGTTTAATTATCGAATTTATTTTTATCTCGACTTTTAACGTTAAGATAGCAAATATTCTTTTCTCTCTGAGTATCAAATACTCAATATGTTTACCCACACTTGCTCTGACTAGAAAGGATAGCACGACTTATAATATCTATATAATTTCTCCGGAGGGTTCGTATGACTTTCGCCCACCAAAAGTTCGAGAACAAAACTACATGCAATTAAGCGTAACGGTTCTTCCACGTCTAATAATAAATTTGGCGATGGTGCGGGTACCGGGCCGCTAATGCGTTAGAGCGTATAGATTGTTGTTAATGGGAGTTATAAGGACGCATTAGCCTGATAAATAGTAATGGGGTTTATTGGCGGAAAATCAGAAAATATGACGATAGCCGGGGTATTCTCCCTCTTATTTCTTGTAGCGCACGGACACACAGCGAGACGTTCCTTTTTCTTGGGGTCTGCCATCAGCCACCATAAGCGTGGATATATGGACCCCAAGTTTATTATATTTGCCGGCCACAAGGAGGCTTCATCGGCTATATCTATGAAATACTGCTTTAGACGGGCTATGAGGTTCTTTTTTCTTCCTCACCCTCGTTCCATCAATGTATCACTATGTACGATTATTGACTGACAATCTCTTCGAGCATCCTGTTTAATATATAATTATCATTGTCATTTTTGTATAGAAATTAATTTGGTATATTAATGATTCAAGCTGTTGATTACCTTCGTTTAATAGTCTTTTGTTTTATCCATTTTATTATGTCTTTATTTGTAATGAACTTTATCCTTGTAGACAAGAACATTGCTATTCTATTTGAATAAAAAAATCAGAAGAAGTTTACTAGATTTAAATAGATGAAGAAACCAATATTCTTAGGGAAAATATTCCAGGTACCACTTGGAACTGACCACACCGCAGACTAAATAGTATCATAGGTCGTGGCGTTTACGTATACAAACGCGGTCAATGGGTTTTTGGTTCCTAGCAAACGGCACTCGACTACTGGATGTTTATTTCGAGGGCTTTAAGAACATAAATTTTTCTGAAGAACCTTGAAAGCGAGGAACCTTCCAACGTCGACTATTTTCTTCCATAAAGTTGTACTACTTCGTGCTAGTGGATTACTGCTTGTAAAGGAGATGAAATTTACTCCGTAACCACAAAAGAGAAAAAGAGACGGAGCGTTTCTTCCAACATTAAAATAAATGGATTTCTTTACGCGTTCGGTGATCTTTGTTTTTTTATCTCGAACTTTATATTAGTATACTATAGCATGCTTATATATCTTTAATATCATAGGCCTCAATTCCCCCAAAATGACTTTAAATGACATATTAAAATTGAAATATATCGACAAATCATCATCGATTATTATTAATTTTGTTATTAATTATATATTATATAAATCCTGGCAACGTTGTTGATTTTAACAATACAGACTTTAAAAAAGAATATTTTTAATGAAATGAACCGCATGTGTTGTAAGGGATGTATACAGAAAGCTAAATACACTATTTTAGTAGCAGGGATTCATAGCCACGGGACTTCTAGCTGTCTAATATATTTTAGCAATAGTTTCTTTTTTTCGTTGTGGTCGTATCTCGAGGATGAAAAAAACACGACGAAACGAGAAGGAATCGGATGTGACTGCATTCTCTTCCTATATAGCGCCAAGTCCTTTCCGGTCTCCCCCTTTATATTCGGGAGCGATATGAGCAGCACGTGTGGCAATGCGGTCGTCGTACGTGGTGGCTCGTGGTAATGTATACGGGGCAACGCCGAGAGGAACGTTGGTGTACACGGGTGAGAATTACTCTGAAGTCGGTCCCCCGCCGAATTATACGATTCACCTGGTCCCTATTTTACGACGTTTATATTACATCGCGCTGCGGCGAATCTTGGCTGCCGGCGTGCTTCTTGCGGCTTGACTTTTCCTCGCCGCCGCGTCTAATCTTATTTCACCGCGGATACTGCGGAACCGTGAATTCCGAAATTTCTCTTGTAAACTTTCGTCGCGTAAAAAAACTCGAGGTACATCTCGACGCACTGGTGCGATTGTCACAGCTGCAATTATTCGTTACTAGCGTTTTATAAGTAAAAAAATTATATAAAGTGATGAGTGCACGGAAAAAACGATAAGGTTGCCACAACCACAATAATAGTAATATTGGGTACAGCCACGTCCTGTGGTTGTCACATTCACTTTGTTTTGTGTAGTGCATCTATATATGTTTGTCTCAACATTCACTATGTTTGCTGTACCAAATGTATATATAGTTGCCTTCACATCAATGTGAATGTGACAACCACAGGACGTGGCTGTGACAACCACAGAACGTGGCTGTACCAAATGTTACTATTGTTGTGGTTGTGGCAACCTTATCGTTTTTTCCGTGTGACATTTGTAAGTATATGTTGGTTTACATATATTAAAATGTCGCAGCATATTATTGCATTTACACGGAAAGAATGATTTTGCTGAAATATCTAAAAATTTGGCCAGATACAGATCTGAAAATAATTTTGTTAGGTCATCAAAATAATTATGTAGGACGCCCAAAATAGTTGCTAGAATATCAAAACTTTTTGCAGCATTTGCATCATGTTTGAGTGTCTTACATAATTACTTTTGATGGTCTAACAAAAATATTTTCAGATCTGGCCAAATTTTTAGATACTTCAGTAAAACCGTTCCTTCCATGTATAATGAAATGAAATTGCGTTTCTACAGGACATTTACAAGGACTATTATAAATATACTCTCGTCAGAGACCTAAAGCTTAAATACACGATTCTGCTTTAGAGATCGTCTGAAACAAGGCCGAAGCATAAATCTATCAACGAGGAAAGAGTTACTCATAAAAAATGAAAAAAGGGGAAAGGAAGATCGCTAACACCATCAGTGAGTCGTTGCGTTATCGCGGCGTATTTAGTCTTACCCGCAATCTCTCCTCTGTTTCTCTACCCCTTGCCCAGTCTCTTCGCCGTTAATGCCGCGGGTATCCTTCGATAAACAACGGAGCAGCAGGTTGTTCAGATTTTATTTGTCGAAGCCGCCAGCGCCCTTCTTCATGCCCGCGCTTATCGTCCTCGGACGTTCCTCCCCGGCGCGCTTTCTCTCTTTCCCTCCTAGGAAGCTGGAAAAAATCCGTAAACGGGTAAATATTAAAGGCTCCAACTCCCCTCACCGCGTCGTCGCGCGCACCGATAACGGGGGTCCCGCTTTCGGAGCTTCACGATACTATCTTTATTTCTCGAGATCGTAAAATTTTACAGTCGACGGGCAGGGATTTTTATCGTCGCGACGGACCGTCACTTCTTTCGCTTTCACCGCGCCTGTATCTTCGCCGTGTACGGTTTTCGTACGCGGGGGATGAAACGTAAATTTACAGAACTATCGTCAGCAATTAAAAAAATACTGATCGCTTGGACATGCGCTTGCGTAACTGGATGTTAGTTACACGAAAGCCGTGATTCGATAAAATCGCAGTCGCGCTTTATCTTTCTATATGAACTTCTCGCGGACGTCATCGGGACGATCGTCATTATCGTTTGTCAGAACAAGAGGGGGTAGGTAGATAGATAGACAACGCGCTCCGCAGGTGGTACGACGAGGGTTAGAGTTCGCCCCGTTATACCGCGCTCGTCCATTAGCCCGCGTCCACGAAAATTATCTGTGACACAAAGACGATAGGTGGGCGCGCGCAAACAAGTTAGCCGTCTCCTGATTTCGCGGAGTGGCAGCCTCATAATTGTTACGACGTAACCTCCAGATAATCGCGTCTAAAGTTTCAGGACGTTTCGTACAGTTAGTTGGCGGTTTGGTTGGGAGCCGGGCATTTAGCCCGTATTGTCGTGCATACGCCGAGCGTGGATGTACACGCTCGGAGTCCTCTTTGCCTACAGGCTCGTTCAAACGGAACGTACGTGTTCCCTTGCTCTGTCGGGGTACAGGATTGTACTTCTCCCGCCGGCACGAGCGTCCGTAATCCGTTCATGGACGAACTGTTGGCTCCGGTAGACATGTACAATGCTTGCCACTTGAACTTCCACGGACGCTGCGTATCCACGTTGCTAATACCGTAGAATCACATAATTTCTATTACTTTTCACCCTCGGCTCGTTAATCGCTTGTATGCTTTGGTCCCATAATATGCGAAGAGGACGTGTGGAATAGTTATTTCTTTTTTAACTCATCGATACCATGACGTCTTTCCGACACACTTTTTCTCTTTAGTTTATCACCATCTTTCATAAAAATCGCATTGATCAGGCTGACTCTTCATTTCAGAACTTTAATCTCTTCAGTATAGATTAATCACAAATGGTTCTCGTAATTCTCATCTTTTTGGATCTGAAATTCGGATGGATTTCTGATGGAGATCTGCAGAACGACGTGTACAGATATAAAATCGCGACCGAGAAAGAGAGAGAAGGAGAGAGAGACAGAGATTGGGAGAGAAAGATAGATATATATATACACAGAGCATATGCAGGGAGTCGCGGTTAATGCGTGTGCGAGCGACCACACGAATTAACGCTTGTTTCCAAAAGCCCTAACGTGCCTGCGACAATTCTTGAGTGCTGTCTACTGCAGAGGCAAAAAGGGGGAGAGAGAGAGAGAGAGAGAGAGCACAGTGCCCTCCTCCGACCAGCAACCTTCCACCTCCGTCTCCTCCACCTCTACCGCCGCTGCCGCCGCCGCCGCCACCTCCGCCGCAACCAACCCCTTTCTCTGACCCCGGGGATGCGGAGCAACCACGTTAAACGTTGGTAATGTTAACGTAAATAGATTATAACACTCTGTTAAACAGGCAGGCAGGCGGGCGGGCCTCGGCTCGTGCGAATTACTCACGGATCGCGTGACACGTTCCCCTGTCCTGCCAACCGCCGCTTTTGGCTATCATCCTACGTGGTGCACGCGTCGACGACGCTGTCCTCCCACCGTTCTCCACCCGACTTGACTGTGTCTACCTACCTACCAACCGATGCGGACGCGACGCGACCCACGCTGTACCTCGGCGCCGAAAGCAAGCGTGACCATCCTTGCGTTCGTATGAAATGAAATCGCCGAAATTTCCTTGCTCGTTTTTCGCAGGACCGCGGGAATCAACTTGCGGAATGAAAGTTGCTGCTGACGGAACGGTTTGGAGTACGGAACGTTCTCCCCGGTCTGTTCTGTCAAAAGCCATGCTAACCACTGATTTCGTTACTTCGACCTTCGAACGCCCGTATTTATAATTGCGTTTCTGCTGAAGAAGTCGGTCTCAAATGATCAATTTGATATTCGTAATACTACACGGAAAAAAATACTGTTGCTTTAATTAAAGTCTACGTCACGGGCTGCCACAAACATAAATAGTTCATTCAATTGTATTATGATTGGACTAAATATTTAAATTATTAAAAGAATAATCTAGATGTTTGGTCCAATCATAATACAATTGAATGAACTATTTATGTTTGTGGCACCCCGTGACGTAGACTTTAATTGAAGCAACAGCATTTTTTTCTGTGTACATTTGTAATTGCGATAATTATTTTCGTTAGCAATATCTGGTTCCGAATATTTTGCATAGTCTTCTCTTTTAAATTTTTCGTCAATTCAAGCATGCTTTGCTCTCTATTTTTGAGTAGCAAAGTAGCATATAAATTGTTGGATCAAACGATTCGTGTAACGAAAAATTATGATATATTAATCAATTATTAATACACGAAAAGAACGATTTTGCTGAAGTATCACAAAATTTAGTCAGATACAGATCAGAAAATAATTATATTGGACTATTCAAAATAATTATGTAGGACGCTCAACCTGTTTGCTAGGATGTCAAAACTTTTTGCAGCATTGTCATTATGCTTGAGCGTCCTACATAATTATTTTGGATGATCCAACATAATTATTTTCAGATCTGTATCTGGATAAATTTTTAGATACTTTAGCAAAACCGTTCTTTTCGTGTAATATTACGCATTTATGCGATATTGAATTTTTAACATATACTTATATAAACAATCCATCGAGTCTTAATTAATCATTCAATTGACTCACGCGGTATTTCACGGTATCATAATGAAGTTGCCGGTACAGTCCACGAATTTTTCATCATTATCGAAAATCACGGAAACGGAACAGACCTCGAGTCAAGCGGTGTCGTGACGCGTTGAATTAGCAAATACAGTAGGTAATTTATATTGTTCTTAATATTTATCAACCACGTAATTTGGTACTCGTATGTATGTAGGTAATTGATCAAAGTACGTCTTTCGTGAGATGTATTCGACCGGAATCTGCGAATGATCGACAAAGTGGCATATTTTCAGATATCAAAAGCTTACCGTTCCGGAGTCAACTGCCAATTTTGTCATGTTTATTTATTGTATGTTTATTTGTCGTAATACGTGCACGCGAGATAGCATTCATCTAAACCGGATATTATTTGTCAATAAAGGTGTACGAAGGTACGACCAGAAAAAGATTATTTTAATGTCTTAATAATTAATATTATTAAAATGGCCGCATTTATTGATAAAATAAATAGAAGCTTTATGCGTTTACAGCTATTGTGAACGCAATATGTATAATATAATTATTCAGTTGCTTTTTTGGATGATTACTTCCGGTCTGTATTATTCTCACGCGCCATCACAAAATGTGAGCGCAATAACGCGCTCGTAACGCTTTTATGACGAGAACGTTTCTGCTTGTGAAGTCTGTTCGAGTAGCGATACGCGAACTTCCCTTAGCATCGATATATTATCGCATTCCACGCAAAGAATTCTTTGAAAATTATTACGGATTTAAGTGTTGTATAGTAACGACATAAACTGCGTTAATGCAATATTGGCGCAACTCTATTAAAAATAATATCTTATATCTCACAATTACTAGTACCAGCACTAATATCTGCTTAAAACCAATAATTATATAATCAATATATGAATTTAAGAATAGTAATATGCAAAAAAGATGGTAATATATTAAATGCTTCTATACGATGTAATTAATTTTCCTGTAACCGACTTAGGAATTTTCTATAAGCGCCAAACAAATAGCTGGAGGATGTTAATAATAACGAACGCTTTGTTTATTCTATCTTATTAATTATAATGTCATCGCGATTATAAAAACTCTAATTATCTTGAAATCGGAATCAATTTACCAATCATTAACCTACGTTTTTAAGTTATCTGTGTTAACGCTGGATATCTTAAATACCCACATTGCCACGACTGAAAGCAAATTCTAACAATTCTTATTTGCTGCCAAGCTTACACGTGGTTTTCAACGGTAGATCCACTCTTCGCAAGACTCGGTCACAAAAGCCACTCTCTCTCTCTCTTCTCTCTTCTTTTTTTTCTTACAGGGATGTTGCACTACTTTATAGTTCCTTAAAAGCTGACTTACATTTGCAGACGTGTGTCACTCGATATCGTGGTTTCTTCAGGCGCGTGGTACACGCGTGCACGCACACATTGTGCGTACATGTGTAATACGTGCGGGTCGTTGAAGCGTCGTTACCGGCGCCGTACGTGCGACACACCTCGGCGACGGCTAATGCATTTTTACGGGGGTTAAAATCATTTATAAGCTATAAATGGGGATTATCGTTGCGACAGTGCCCCCTTACGTCCCAATAAAACTACACTTTGTCCGGGCTAGACACGACCAGCCACTCCGGCGTCTCACTCATACGGCCTGCTTTTATCTCTTATTTACAACTCTTTTATTCTCCGATTCCATCTCAATCAGGCTTTGACGTTGCCATCGTGACTGCCAGTCAGCCGGCAAGTTCGACGCCCTAAAAATAAGGTGGCCAGGATTAAGGTCGCGTTTCTCTCTCGACACGTCTCGTGCCGTCAAAGCGTGCGCGTTTTACAGTAAACCTGTGTTCTGGCCAATTTGTTTTGTAATCCGACGAAATTTGTGCCATCGCACTACAGGAGCGAGTCGTAACTTACCTAAGGGAATTATGAGTTAAGAAAATTATAATTGAGGAAATTAATGGGAGGTACTAATACAAGAGATACTTTTAAGAAAGCCAGCATCAATTTTATCACAAATATTCTTAAGAAAAAGTTATTGTAAAATTAAACTATATAAATAATCCTCCTTATACGAATGGACTAAATTAAACAATTTCCAAATGCTTAAGCACAAAAAGATCTATTGCAAATAAAAAATCTGTTCTGAAATAGCTTTTGGTTGATTTGAGAAACCTGTACGAAAGATATCGTGGCGTTGGTAATTAATATACAGACTGCGCGTACAGGCCCGAAGATATTGTTACAGGAGTCTTGTAATTTTCAACGCATCAGAACAGGCGCTGCAGTTTCGCTAGCAGGCAACACAATCCAACCATTTATAACTCGTCTTATACTTCTAGATACATTGTGCGGCGCATAGCAGGGTGCATACATACGGATGTGCACGTGCCATTCGCAGTAACTATTAGAGCCCGCAGCGGTATTGCTACCGCAATATTCAAATCCAAGCCACGATGGAGTAATGTCTGGTTCTCGTATAGATTGCTCGCCCTCGGGCGAACCGTGCGCGTTCTGCGAATCACAATAATTCCGATATTGCCTACCGTTCCCGTTGATGATCCCGCTAAATGCGATGCGACGAACTGAATTCACCGAGTATCCGAACAGTACGGATTTATAACCGAATGGCATATTAGCGAATTGTATTAATAATTATCGTGTTAAATATTTCTCATTGATTTTTTTGTCGCATCATGTCGAGAGTTGTCCAGATAATATTATGAAGACATTGATAATCTATTTCTCGTTAAATAAATTTTGAAAAAGATAGGACATGTATGCAGCTCATTCTGACACAGTGAAAATTACAAGATTCCTGTAACAATATCTTTAGGTCAATATGTGGAGTCTGTCTATTAATTATCAGTGTCATGATACCTTATGCAGATTTCTCACATCGCCAAAGATATTTTAAAGCAGATTTTTTGATAAACTTATAATAGATTTTTTCATAAGCATTTTTATGTACGATATACAAATGTCTTAAATGGCGATATAAATTGTGAAAATGTATTATATTTCTAATGAATTATTTCGATATCCGATGTCGGTCGTAAAATATTCTGCAGAAGGAGCAACGGGATTTCAAACCAAATTTTTAATTCGACGCGTATCCCATGACATTAGTCAATGGAAGCAGGACTGAAAAGAGATGGGATGGAATCAGAATGGCACCGGCAGGCAGATGAATCTCTCTCGCATTGTCCGCGTTTGAATGAACATACGCCCCGTCCCATTTTTCTATTTCTTCGCGATTTTTCAGCGTTATTTTCGGCAGCAAATATTATCGTGTCGAACAATGTGATCGTTTTCAATGCCCCATCCGTCTCTATTTCATTATTCCGATGTATGCACTGAGAAAAAAAATTTATTGAAAAACGCAAAATGTGTTTCATCCAACTAAGATATTTAGTTCGATATATTCAACAAAACATTAGTTGGTTTAACTGAACATTAGTTGAATTAATTAATTCTTGATTTAAAAATTTTGATGGTTGACATGAATAAACTATATCTTTTTTAATGCAACTTAATAATTGTTGAACCAACCATTGAATCAACAACAATACAAATTTAGTCCGTACAACTATTTTTTTTTCAGTGTGTACTTCGCTCAGGCGGTAATCTTCAACATTGTTTTCCGAAAATGTGCCACTGGATATAGGTTTAAAAATTTAATGCTTAACGAGTCATCCGGGAATAGATTGAGATCACTTGATATATTATTCAAAATCAATGTTATATAATTATTAAACATCGTTGATTATATAAAGTATTTAACTATCAGACAGATTTTTTTACAACATAATTTGCGTACATTTTTTGCAAGTCAGTTTGCAATCAACATCACATGGATTGTAGTACAGATATGCATAGTTATTGAGATTGCAGGCGATAATCAAACCAGAGAAAAAATAGTGGAATCCATCTAAACAGATTCTTTTGCCGCGAGCGCCGCGAAACTAGAACGCAAGTCTGAACGATCGTTGAATATGCCATTGTTGCCGTTTTTACCGCTATTAAAGTCAAACGTCGGTTTTATCGATATATCTAATGTAATGAAGAGTATAACAAGATGCAGATAATATCTCAACGGAATAAAGCTATTTCTTAAATGATAAAACACATCGTACGTTAATTCTAAGAAGATTCTCATAGAATAAAAAGATCCGGAATAAAAAGGTATACTAAAGTAATGATGCATTGGAGTGCAAAATGTGAAGAGAAATATAAAAGCGCTGAACATATTTTTTATCAGTATCTACATGGCGCGAAGAGCGACGGGCGAGTCTGCGGAATGGCAGAAATTCGGGACGATAGGACAATTCTGACTCGTCTTCACGGAGACAACTTCAGCCGAGGGGGTAGCTGGGGAACCAGGAGGGACGGGGATGGATTGCGGCTCGATTCGGCAGCAAGCCCCCTCGGGGCACGTCGAGGATCGGGAGACGCGCCATTTCATTCGCAGACTGCCGATATCGCCAACCCCTTCCAAAATATCTCATTCCTAAACGCCTCGAGCTCTCGATGGATTACAAACCTATCTATTACTTCCCTGTCCCGACCCGCGTTTCACGTGGCGGCAGCCACGAATACGTCGCCTCTTCCCATCGAGTTTTTCGGTAGGATTTCGAAGAGGTATCTCTTTTCGAGACAGATTGTAGATTGTTGAGAACGTTGCGATTGGTAAACGAGACGATTTCATTCGTACGACGCATAGATAGATCGTGCGGGAAAAGACTTTTAATTTTCCATACTTAGGACACATAATAGAAATAATGCTGACGTAAACATTTTTACACGACAATTACCCAAGTAGAACACGAAAGTCACGATGACGTCAAAATGATACTAAAATGACGTTTTTGACATCATTTTGACGTCATCATGACTTCAAAATGATGTCAAAGGCGTCATTTTAGCATCATTTTGACGTCATCATGACTTTCTGTTTTACTTGGGCAATGATTGAATACTTTTTTACAAAACGATGTATGTCAAAGCGATGTATGCCATGTTTGCATAAATTTCTTTCTCTGTTAAAGGAATAATTAAAAAACAGTGTATCATTACGCGACGCGTAATATTGTTATTAAGAAACGAAATAGATTTTTTATTAATAATGAATTTTTATTAATAATGATATTAAATCTTTTATCGAAAAGATATTTTTTGTATTCTTAAAGCTCGAAAGTTACTTCCTTCGAGACGTCGCTTTTTCCAGTCGCGACAGGCGTCGCATCGACGCGGTTCGGTTAGCCGGACGTGAGAGAAACTCGAAGTGGCGGAGAGAGTAGAGAGGGATCCCCAGCGCTTTTCAATTCGCGATATCGTTGTGCTGGTGCGACATCCCGGTGTCGGGGACGAGGGGCAACGGCAACCTGCCGCGAAGAAGCTGGGCCGCGTTCCTCGAGTCGGTACAGCGGCACCTCTTAGTCTAATTGAAAAGTCGGCGGAAATTGAAAATTGTGATCGCGAATTGTGAGCTGCATTAGGCCTTAGAGATGGGGAAGAGGCTGCGGAAGAAAGGGAGAGAGAGTAGGATAGGCTGCAGAAAGAATGAGGGGGGCGGGTGGGTCGGTATGTCGGAACACGGAAGAATGAAGATTCAGTGTTTTGTCTTCCGCTGCGTGCGGAGCGTTGAGGGTGGCGTGTGTCCTAGGGGTGGCGCAAATCCAGATCCGTATGGGCACATTCTTTTAAAAAGTCGTCGATTGTACCGTTCTATGTAGCCACGTTCTGAGGGTTGATTTTGCCGTCGTGCATATCCATCCATACGTCCTTTTATAGACAGCGTCGCGCAACATTTCTCTCGCGACGCGTCGCGACACTCGCACAACGACGCCGTTGACTGCTCTAAACACAGCCCCTCTACGATCCTTCGAAGGCACTTGTATATTTCAAACGCCGACTCTCTCGTACGCGGTGCATCGAGAAGAAAACAGGGGACTGGAATTGTAACTGAAACGTCGGCGTGGAATCTGACGCAGGAACTGTAATCGCGCCTGTTTTAAGAACGAATCTTTGATAATGGCATCCCGCGTGTGCGAGGAGTTATCGTTCGCGAAAGACTACTTAGCGTATTGCGAGCAGGAGGGTCGTGACGTAAGATTTTGAGAGATGCTTATTACACATCTACATGTAATTGCGATTTTGATTAAAAGATTGTCAAGAAGTACGTCGAGATACAGTATTTTTTAATGAAATATTAAAATATAGACTTAATATAGATTAGATTAACACAGTACATAAGTATTATGCACCTGAAAGTTTAAAGGTTTTCAGGAATATATATCTTTTATGTAACACAATAATTTTGCAATTAATTTAAAATACTATTCTTTTATTTTTATCAGTTGGAGAATAATATTTGTTTCTCTCGTATATTTTCCCAGTTTTCTTTTCTCCGTCACGTAATAGTACAGGCTTGGATGCTGATAGCTAAGGAAAAATACTGGTTGATTACGATTGTGATATCAGGAACTGTGTCGCGTTATCAAAGTAATAGTTGTTCAGTATGATGCACATGCATCCAAATTAGAGCTCGTCTCGGTCACCTTCTTACTGTCGGCGCCTTTGCGCTGTTCATCTTATACTTGACTCGTTGAAGTCGACGACGTGGGTGAGGAAAAGAAATAGTTAAAGGTACACATCAAAGCGGCGTGATTTCGAGGGCGCACCTCGGCTTACCGCGCTACTTCTCCGCCGGGCTGAGAGGAAAAGAAACCGAAGGACAAGACACGCGAGGGAGAAAAATAAAACTGCCGAGAAACGCCACGCCGGCCGGTGCGGGATGCGCAAGGGAATTTCGAGTAAACGAGTTAATTTGCATCAAGAACGAGGACTCGGACGATGATGGCGGATATGCGCCGGATGATGATCGTGACGACGCACTGACGGAGTCGGGAATGCGAGAGCTTACCTTGTAGAGCCGCGCGAAGAGCGTCTAACGAGAGAAGTCGAGTAAGATATAATGGCAGTTGATCGTTTTATAAATTTGTTCAAGCTGTTGTGAGCTACCGGTTATCTATGAATGAATGTTTCACACATATGTTAACTGCTTACATTTTTAGTCAAGTGATATTCCTATATATTATTGCGATATCGCTTTAATATCGCTAATATGCTTTAATTATATTTCATTAGCGAAACAATTTAAATTAATATACTTTTTATTACGTGTATTTTTTTAAAGATCTCATTGATCATAACTTTATATCTTGAAATGAAACATTTTCGGATCGATTTATGTCACATATCTTTATAACTGTTTTTCAACATTGACAGAATTAAATCCCATAATTAGAAACGCGTTTCTTAGTAAAATGATTAGAAGGCGATCATCTTTGACTACCTTTTTATAGAGGTGTGCGAATAATTCGAATTCGAATCGAAACGAATCGAATCACAGTAGATTCGATTCGATTCGTTTTCGAATCTAAAAGGTTCGAATTCGAATAGTTCGAGAATTTCGAATCATCAATAGTTCGATTTCGAATCGATCGCCTATTTTGATTGCTTCATTTATATCTTCCGCGCGATCAATCTTGTATCAGCGCATAATAAAGAAGCAGGAAAATTTGTTATGTAAATCCGGGAAATTTTGATTCGAATTTGATTCGTATTCGAATCGAAGAGGTTCGATTCGATTCGATTCGACGTGAAAATTTCAGATTCGATTCGATTCGATTTCGAACATATTATCAAAGATTCGATTCGATTCGATTCGATTCGACTTGCAAATACTTGATTCGCACACCTCTACCTTTTCAACGCAATTGATTTCAATCCACGCAAAGCTTGACTTTGCGACTCATTAGTATCGCAACCGTCGTCCATCTCTAGTGGGACGTCGTAGATTAAAATCAAATTGCGCCTTTTCCGCGATTCATTCCCAATTTACCACTTCCGTTCGTCATCCTCCGGTCGACCGGCTTTACCTTTATTCGTATACTTGCGAATGGAGCGCGCTGGATACGTCGTTGACGTGCGTAATTACACGGTGGGATTAAAGCGACACGTCGGACTCGTCTCAAAAGGACGGATCCCAGGACACTTCGATAGGTGCTACATCGCGCTCTCTCGCCCTTCGCAATTTTATCTCGTCGCTTCTCTGTAATGTGTATGTTCGCATCGCCGCAGTATGTCGATGTTGCTTAATTGGAGCTTTCCGAAGTTAACGTGGCAGTGCATCGCGTGAACGAATTTCCTTAGCGACGCTTGCTCTTCATTTCTGGCTCGAGCGAATGATGAATCTGCAATCGTGCAAATCTTTTTTATCTGACAAAGGATCTTGAGATCTTGGGGCTAATCTGGGTAAAGCGTACCGTGAAATTTGGCAATGCGAGAATTAAAGTCTTAGAAAGAAGTTTCGGGTATTTGCGAAGAAAATTAAACGGAATCGAAAATTACACGATATGTGAAAGATACACAATGATATTCACTCTCTTATCTTTTCACATATAAAAGAATGATACTGATCCTGAGACAGAAGGCAACATTTATATGCTACATTTATATGACCAACGCGTATGTAATATACTGAAATTTTTTTATTTCATTAACAGAAACATTACAAACATTTTAAATTAAGAACTATGCCTGAATATACAAAACGCATATAATTTAGGCATGTTAATAATATCGCGATTGATCCAAAGGATCTGTCCGAAGAAATGGATGCTCGAAGAGTAGTATTTGACTACTCTAACGGAATCCAGAGAGAGAGATGAGGACATAGCTGCGTTTTAATCACAGGAGACCCACCGTTAGATAGGCTCGGTTCCACAGGCTGTAGTTTGAGCATTCGTCGACTCCGGGAATGTGAATTGAGAGATAAAACGGGAAAGTTGTGCCCGGGCTCTCCATTGCGACTCCTCTCGCTCTGCCATCGCTCACCAATTGTCCTTGTCCCCCGCTCGTCGCGTTCACGTACGCCGAACTCTCGTTCGCTCGTTCCTCTGGTCGAGCCCGGGCCGCCCCTCTAATTTTCTTCGAAGTTCAGCTATGCGGACTACATTATGGAATAATTGCGCGGGTCGTTATTTCCGGCTTCTGTTTTCGCCGGCGGCCGCGGTGCTCCTATTCCTATGTAGCCGAGGCCGGTATAACAAGGGCTGAAGCTCACTCTTTCGTGCGGACTAATGAGCAATGATATCTACATTTGCGATTATTCGGCGTATCCCCTTTTTGCTCCTTAACACACGTTGGAACGTGCTTTAATCAGGCGTTTGTCGAAGTTGCGGCGAGAATTATACTGCTCACCAAATGGGCACGCTTTAGCGTGTATTACATTCACTACTTCCATTCCATTACGAATAAGTCGTTTTCGTATTCCATGCATTTAAGATTTACAAGACTTTTGTCAATTTTAATGATAAGACAAATTTTTTCTTGAATTCTTAATTACATAATTCAGTTCATCTTACTAGGAATTATCGATTTTCATTAAGACTCACACGCAAGTACGACGGCTAGAGAGCTTTGGGTCGATTTTGACCCGGACTGAAATGAAAACCCAACACAGTGAGGGAAGGGATGAACGTTGAACGTCGAAATAAACGGGGGAACGCCACTTTAAACGTGCAATTGCATTGCCGGGAATCAGACCCATTCCTCTCCGCACCCTCTCTCACTCACTTTCGCACCCTCTTCGTCCTTCTTGCTGTCGTGCTCCGTTTCTCTGTCTCGTATCAGGGCGACATAGCGGGCAGCTTGCAAAGCCCGCTTCGCTCTCCCCCGCCTTACCCGCGACCCTTCGAGATTGCTGAGCTATTCTCGCGACTGAATGTTTCATTAAGGCCACCCGGTATTGCTCTTAGATAACTCTACGAGGGGTAAATGAAATTTCCGCCATCTCCGATATCGCCACGTCGCTACTGCCACCTTCCACCTTTCATTCCCTAACACATCCTACCTCCCTCACTACCACCCACATCCTTCCCTGCTCTCGTACCAGCACGTCATCGACCCAAAAAAGATTTAATCAAACGCCTTTTCGCTCGTTCGACATAACGAATTCAACGGTTACGGCTTTCGATTGCAAGGACGACTGCGGCAATTGAGAAAGACAACGACTATGTTGAACGACGAAGGATAGGCCAAATGTGTTGGAAATGCGATAAACGACGTCGTTTCGGCGGCGAAGATGGAGCGAAACATGGGTTAGTGTCAAAAAGCGCAAACTCGAGAGAGGATCAGATGAAGAAAGACTGACAGAGAGAAAGAGGGAGGAAGATTGGAAAGAAGAAAAAAGAAACGAACAGCCTGCAGCCAACCGTCCGCCTACCATTCGTGACGGTCTCGTATCAGCTGTCATCCGTTAAATTCATCCAAAGAGGACGAACAGTTTGGAAAGAAGATCCGACTCGAAGCGAAACCCGTAGGACAGGATAGATGGAGGCTTTCGTGGGACTCGTGTAGGAGAAGGAAGGGGGGGAGTGAGAGGTAACAGCCGGGGATGCAGCAGGATGAGAAAAAGAGTGAGCGAGGCGAGGAGAGAGGGGCGGATTTCTCTGCGGCCTAGATCGAGACGAACTTGAATGCTCAAATGTCAGAGAAACGACGAGTCCTCATTTGCCGTTTCCGCGAGCACGTGCATACGCAGGAAAGGGGGGAGGGGTGGTCGGTGGCATCGAAAGGGTACGGGGGGGAGCAGCGAGCAGGAGGGGCGTAGGGGATAAGGGATCGAGGGCGCGACGGAGAACGTGAGGCACGTATATACGTGTGCACATACGGTGTGTGCCTGTTCCGGCGCTGTCTGCCATGCTCATTCCTGCGATCTTCAATTAATGAAACTCGGGTGCAGTCGCGTCGCATGTCAAATAAATATGTCTCCTATCCCCGACCCCCCCCTTTCCATGGTATAGTCGCCCCCACCGGCAGACTACTTACCCTCTTCACCCTCTTCCTTCTCAACTCCCGCGTTGCCGCGTCGTTTCTCGTCGCCCTTCTTCGTGAATCTTCCTCATACCACGACCGATGTCGTCCTGCCTCTGCACACTTTAACCCTTTCGCGTGCTGCTTCCTCCCTCTGCCCGTCCTCCCTTTCGGTTTCAGGACGGTTTGATCCGGAACAAAATCATCGTTCTATTCGCGCGTACATGCTTCTGACAGCTCTCAGCTTGCCCTCTCCGCTTCACTCGGCGCGACGATAGGACTCGCGTGGCTTCGCTCGGTTGTCGCGTGAACTTCGATCCTAAATTCTGGATGTGTGATCATTGCACTTCGAAGTTTGTGCTTGGCTCTGATAGGGACTACCGTTAAATACAAAGACTTTCGACATAACGAAACTTCTTCTGAAAGAACGCACACAAAAAATATATATTTTATCTCTTTTTAAAGTGACTATTAGAATATTCTGAAGATTTCATTATATATATATATATAAAATTTCATATATATATATAAGTATAAAATGAAATCTTCAGAAATAGATTGAAAAGACGGAAAAATAAGAAGGAAAAAAGAAGTAAAGAAGCAAAATCAGAGGAAAGAAAATCAAACATATAGACGCGGTTTGGTACACGGGTCGTCGACACGGTCGTATAATGTCGCTGGTGGCTGACGATGTACCTCGCTCGACCGGTCAGAGGAGGGGGTGAAAAGGGAGAAAAGGATGATAAAGAGGGAGAGGCAAGAGAGGGAAGGAGAAAGAAAGCGGAGATCTCTTTATTCTTATTAGCCCCAACAGTGATTCCTGCAAAATTAAAATTGCCTAAGGAGGTATCATTTGCCCCCTCTCCCCCCGTCAACCCACCCACTATCCCACCCCAACCCATCTTTTTCGTATCTCTTGCGCACTCCACTTTGGTTCGGCGTCCTCCTCACGCCAGGCACTTCTTTGCCTCCTGCCAACCAACCAACCAGCCAGCCAAGAGCTTCTCTGATGTTGCTCCTACAGATAAGTGGTCGGCTCTTGGGTTGCCTGCCTGCGGGCACTATTGGTCGATGCGTTTTTCCGTCCTCCTCCCATCTTTCTCCCGTCATTTTTTTATCCTTCTTTTTTCCATCCCATCTTTCGTTCTACACCTCTTTCCATCGTCTCTCCGATGCCCTATCTTCCCTCCATCCCTCCATGCCCATATTTACATTTTATTTTACGTCACGCTCCTTTATTATCTTTCTCATTTCCCGAGGATACCCATTCGTTCGTGACAATTGTCGGAAATGGGGAGGAAGTGGACGAGTCGATGGTAAGCGCTTCTTCGTGGCTTGTTCTAATCTGGCTTTAAGGCACGTCAAGATTTTATATTCATCATATTTAATATATCCACTTTGTCCTCACTATAATTAAATTTTACTTGTATTCGTATTTGCCTACATATCGCTATTGAAAACCTATTATATGTCAACATTGATAAAGAAATTTGCGTAATTTGAAAATAAATTTATTCTAGAAAATATTTATGTAATATAAAATTTCTATATAATATATATATATATAACGATTTTTCTTTTAGAGTATCATATCTGTAATAAATTGAGCATTTATAATATTTTTAGAATAGAATAGGTTTTGATAAAAAAAATACATTTAACACAAAATCGAACATTACGAAGAAACATCGTGAGTCTAAGAAAGCTTTCTGAATTCTCAGTTTGGCGTACAATTTCAGTCAATGATTAAACGAAACGAGGCACTTTGACTTGTTTTCGAAAGGACACCCCCACGAGAGGGTGTTCGCTATCAAACGCTCGGCGCGCCGCGGAATGTGCCTGGCTCACCCTTCAGAAATCACGATGCTCGGCCGATAGACGAATTGATACGGAATTTCAGCGGTCCCGCGCTTAATCGACCGATCTATCCCTCTCTCACCTCCTCCGTCTAACGTAACCCTTGGCTGCTGTTTCTCGGCGTTCGCGTCCCACCACCTTGTCCGCAAGAGGTTTATCGCCGACACTTTGTAAACGCCGTGATTTCAAACCGCGGCGTAAACCTCAGGGCCGGCTTAGATGAACCGTATTACGCACCGATAATTAATCCTTCGTTGACGGGAATGGAATTCGACCGTTGGCACGCCGGCGAGAGATTATTTTGCACATTGCTTTCGGCCGGTTGGTATACATTATTCAGCGGACGATCCACGCGTAATAGATGATTATGCGAGCAGCAGCAATTAATCGGGGATTAAATTTGGATGCTGACGTGCGACGAAAGGTTCAAGATCAAGATCCATATATTAATAATCTGGCGCATATATATGTATGTTTCGAAAATTAATTCTAGAAATATTATTCTCTTTTTGTAAATATTAAAATTGATTTTGTTATATTGTTGATGCTCTTCTACATCGTGATTGTTTGCAAGAGATGATGTAATAATAAGAAAGCTATAGGAAAAAATTTCTGCAATAGTGATAAGTACGTTTAATATGCGAAATTAATTTAAATCAATGTTTACAATCTGGAATTTTTCCCTGCGGCTCCACCGTGAGGTATTACGCATCTTAATGACTTCCGCGGTTGCAAGAGTTATTTCATTTTAATACTGGCGCTCCTGCATGATTCTCATTTGTTTCTGTCATGCTAAGTAGTGTATCTTTATGCCTCACAAAGTTATACAATCATTATTTCTCAACGCCAGAAATCTTTATCTACATACTTTCGATTAAGAGTCTTATATCGAGCCTAGCATTGCTTCGATTAACAGAGCCTTATGTGGAGCTTTCTCGTTATGTTAAAAATATTTTTATTATTAGAGGAGATAAAAAGAAGATCGAGAAAAATGTATATTGAAAAAGAAAATGGAAAGTAGTTGTTTTGACACTGGCGTGATACTGCGCGCCTCTGCGATTTCCTGCTATAGGTTGTTTCTGCCTGTGCAGACGTCGCCGTCTCTATAACGGGACTTGAAACCGTTCTCATTAACCCGCGAGCGAATGCCGCGCTCCGTCTATTCTGTTCTATCTGCATTTTGCACCCGGGAGCATTCGGTGGATGCCTACTTTGATTTGTCTTGGAATATTGCGCCGTATTCCACCGCACCGTCGTCTTAACGTTTTCCTTTCTACCTTCTATCCTGCCTTTTCGCACGGTTTTCGCGTAGTAGCGCCTAATTTCTTACATATGACATTGGAGCAATACCGAAACGATTAAAACTTTTAGCTACAATTATGTACTGACTATCTCTTAAAAGATATTTAATACTTGTAAGCTGGTATTTATTGCGACTGGTCAGCTGTCATTTTGCGAATTATGTTGCGAACATAGCCTTCTTTACCATACTTCTGAAATTTAAAAGATAATTTCTTGCATATATTTACATGTAATAATTAATTCTTCAATTATATTAATTTATCTATATTCTATACAGAATATATAATATATATATTAGGGTGTTTAAAAAAAAATTTTTTTTCCATTCCAGCTAAAAAGTTAGCTAGTGGGGAGATAATAATTACCCTAAAATGCCAACTCCAATAGATTTCATTTAGTGGTTCCACATTTGCCTTGAAATTTTCCCATTTAAATAACACGGGGTATGCGGTTTTTTTCAATTAATTCGACTTATCAAAATTAATTAAAACAATTAAAAATATTTTTTTGCTCTTTTCCTAAGTTAAAAGATGAAAAATAGCCGTTCCAATAATAATTGTATTATTTATGTTAAAAAAAGATAAAAATTGAAAATATGCAAAAACCGCCCTTTTTTATTTTTTATTTATTTTTCCACTACGTTCTTAGTTTACTTTGTTTTAGTAGTTATCAACACGATCTACAGTAACTACTGAGACTGAATTTTGAATTGTTTTAATTGATTTTGATGAAAATAAGTCGAATTTATTGAGAAAAAACCGCATTTTCCATGTTCAATGCACATATTGAATATGACATTATGCAAATGACACATACTTTTAGATCAATATTACAACTTATGTGTTACATCATGTGCAATTTTACTTAATGTGCGAGCCCGAAGAAACTCGTTTTCCTCCTTGTGTAATAAAATAATAATAAGTGAATTATTATGACCCCAGCAATGCTGCGATGTTACATCGCTGATCATTTCGCGAAACGATCGTGGGCGCGTGTCGTAGGAGTACGACGCCATGACGCATTCTTCTCTGGCTCTCTCATTACTGTTAAATTTATTGTAATTAATTTTCCTATCTACACCATGCACCTTTGGATAGATAAAGGCACTATACTTTCACGCATATATACCTAAACGTCGTTCTTTACATCGAGCTAAAACAAATTTGAAACATATTTTCTCACGTACGCTTACATGAATAACAAAATTGCATAACTTACATGCTACAGTGCGTCGATTTATTGAATTTACATTAGGAAATTATTTTATTGCACTGTAAAAAAAGTTTGTAAAATTACAAGAACAAGTGTAAAAATTATATGTAAATAAGTGTAAAAGTTACATTATTTATAACGGAAACGTAACAAAATCATGTATTTTTACAACAATTATTATTGTGAAAATACGTGATTTTGTAAGTTTCCATCATAAATAGTGAAGTAATATTACATCTTTTTTTTACAGTGTGGACAAATCGTGATATTGTGCGGATGTGAATGTATTTTGGCAGAGATGAAAACTTTCCGAATTCCCATTAGTTAAAGATCTTTTTTTCGTAAATCTAACATTTTCTTGGAAGTTCTTGTCCGCGCATCAAGAATGAGAACAGTAGCGTGTAGACGTGTGCGCGAACTGTAATCTGTAATTAGCGATCCCGATTAGAGTTATTTACGAGCCGAGCGCGCTCACACTATGTCAGCCATTGTATTTTAATGCCACGTCGCCATCTTCACCTTTAAAGCAAGAAAAATGCCGATTCCCCCGCGGCGTACGAAAAAGGAAGTCGAACCGTAACGCTCGGCGTGTAACTTACGAATTAACGAAACGGGTTGACCTCGGCATCGGGGATTCATCCTTTATTTCAACGACACCGAATACGCGCACGTGTACGTGCACGAATGTGGCGTGCGTTCGTGTTGCTTATCGTTGATCCGGGAAACGGTATGTAGTCACTTTTAAGAGAACGTTGTTCCACATCGTGGTGTCGAAACGTTCCACTTACTTCCTTGCCAAATTTCACTCACGATATAATTCAGACGTGCGTACGCTGTTACGAGCGTGTGCATGTTGCGCACCAATGTGTTCTTTACTCGCCAATCCGAGGATAGTGAACCTATTCAGGAGCGATGGCTGCGACGATAAATATAACAAAGAAGGCATACCGGAGAATGTTTTACCTCACCAAATACGCATGTATATTCATGTGCGTATAAATCTGTCAGATAGGAATTGATTAAAATAATCGCGATTACTTTTTTAAAATAAATAAATCTGCAATCAGCCTCTGAATTTTATGACGGCGCTGCATTAACAACGGACGCTCGTCTATTTATAATTCGGCAGTGCTAAATACACCCGCTTGATATTTGAATAGTGCCTATCAATTACGGATCCATTTGCACATTAATGTGATTTTAATTAAACTCGACCTCGCTAGCCGCGCCACGCGAAATAGTTGGAGCAAATACGTGTAACACCGGTGTATAACGCAAACACATGCAACTTTTAAAACAGTTTTAAACGAACGTCTCGCACGAGATATTCCGAATGTTTAACGAGATCGTAATTATCGAGGCAGATAGCAACATTAAACATACATAAGCTCGCTTCGGTATGGATAGTGGGTTTTATTATTTTTTCAATCGTCTCTCATAGTGCGCGCGTACACACATACACGCACACTTGACTACATTGCAATCTGGAAATTGTCTGTATAAATTAAGTCTACCGACAAACATCTATCAAGACCGTAAGCACGGAAAGGAAGCGCGTTTTATTCGAACGCCAAGGTGCATCGCCTCCGGGGTTTTTCCAGGCGACACACACGAACGCTTTTCCCGGGCACGTTACCGGCCGCAAATGTCGACATAAGAAATGTATCGGGCGTAATCAGTATGGTTAACCAGCCGCTAACTACGCACCCAGGCAACAATTAAATGCATTAAGACTCGAGGTGCAGCGTGTACGCACTAATGTGCGCTCGTGCATTGAAGTTTCTCAGGACGATCCCTTCGATGCTTTGCCGCCGAAGGACGCATTAGGGAAATTTTAACCCGTTTCTGTCCCGCCAACCCTTTTCCACCTACCTCTTCTCTTTCATATTTTAGCTTATTGTTTATAGCATCTTCGATCTTAACTAACATGAGAGTATGCCGCAACTTCTCTAATTTATTAATTATTTTGATTTATATAAAAATTTTGAGAAGCAAGATAATCTGCATAAAAAAGTCACAACCTTAAACCCGAGTGCGCTTAAAGTATTTTTGAAGTTGTGTAAACCGCTTTTTAAAACAGTTTAAAACAATGCTATTTTTTCCCAGATGGCTGTTTCCAGTTCGTTATATGTTTCTCTTTAATCCCGGTATGGTAGCACCCATCATTGTTTACCCATAAAACATGCACGCACACGCAGGCCCTCTTAACGTTCCGTCGTGTATCGACTCGACTCATCTTCAACGCGCCACAGCGACGTGTAATTATTCAATGAAGGCCTTCTACGTGTACGCACCCGATTGATGTCGCTGATTATAACAGCAATTACCATTAGCATACTTAATGGTATCAAGTGCAACGGCAGGCAGTGTATGTTACGGGGTATCCTCGATAGTCAAGCATCTAAGAAAACACGTGGTGTTCATATGCCTTTAAAGTACCGGCGAATTTTCTGTGCAGATTTAAAAAAATTAGAAAAAGAATTCGTGATATCTTGCACGATATAATTGCTTGTATATTACAATAACAAGCGCTATAAATAATATTTATATAAATGTTGAGCCTATAATTTGTTTCATGTCAGATTTAACTTGATGTAGAAGTATTTACACATTAGGTTTTATTATTGCAAATTTATCACGCATAATCTTTGCAACGTGCGAATTAGGCAGCATGATTTATCGAAATAAATTGCAGATACTTATCGCATTGATCTGAAATTACAGTAATTTTTATATGTGTAAGATTAAAGGAACATTATAAGATAAATTTGATGGAATAGTAGGTAGAAAAGAGCAGTGCTCATTAATTGTTAATCCATGAATTGAATTTGATGGAATAGTAGATAGAAAAGAGTAGTGCTCGGTAATTGTTAATTCATGAATTGAAAAAATTCATTATCTCTTTTTTTACATAATAGAATAATTTTATACGATGCGTACGAGTTATTGTACGAATGATAAAAAATTATAGGGGTTGGCACGCAGATATTGTATCTGTGCGTTCAACAAACGTCATGGCTATTTTCATTTCCGTTCTCGTATTTACCCAAAGCGCAATCGTCTTTTCGCGCTTACGGACGCGCCGATACGTAAACAGGAGCGTCCCCGTTGGAACTTTATAATTAATATGCGTACGGCCGGACGGCTTTTGAATAATTCCACGGTAGCGTCTCGACTTGCCGCGATGAACTTTATCGACATTAATTAAAAACGTGGCGGCGCACTCGCCGTGTAGTTTGCGTCCCCGCGCTTATCGCCGCGACCGGGCGTTCGGGGCAAACATTGTGAAAAAGCGAAAGACCATTGCATATCCGTTATCAATCTCTCTCTCCTCCCTATCTCGCTCCCTCTCTTTCAACCCCCATCACCGTTCTTTCGTTAGCATCCGACCACTCCACCCTTTCACCATCGCCCCTTTCACGCCTCGAACCCTTTCGCAACCGCGAGAACCTTCCTTACGAAAGGCAGATGAATATTCATGCTCCCGTGCCACTGTCGTGGTCGCCATTGGACATCAGTGGCAATCAACTGACACGAGCGAATGGCCGAAGCCATAAAGCCGTGTCGGATGTATCTGGAAAAAAAAATGCGGGCGAGTAACGGAACGGCGAGGGAGAGCAGCTGGCGGCTCGAAATCGGCAGCGGGCGCTATCCATGAATTATTTGGCCACTCCATTAATAACGAACGATGGGAGCGTAGATGACCATCGACGCCCGCGGCGGTGTCGACAGGATGGAAAAAAAAAAAAGAAACGAGCGCCGCGCGGTTTTCAACTTGTACTTCGAAACGCATAATTGCATCAAATATTATAATTGGTTTTTCACTAGCGGTTGATTATTCGATTGATATTTCGCGCATGTAAAATTTCGCGTAATTTCGTACGACCTACGGGGTATTTGATTATCCGAAAAAATCAGCAGAACCGAAAGAGGAGGAAAAAGTAAGACAACGTCCACCATGTCGTCCATCCGACTGACTCCGTACTCTGCCATACGTGAAAACCGCAGGTGCCGATACGCTTCTTCGAAGAAACGAAAGAGTAAAATCGTCCCTGTATGGGGCACGCACGTTCGGTAACGCGCACTGCAAGGTAAGAGGACGGAGGCGAGCGGGGAGAGCTTAACGCAACCGGAAGTGGCATTATACGCGCGAGCAAGGATACTCGTCTAATTGTCGGAGAGAGATAATTCCGCGCGATTTGCATACGTTTCCTCGTCCGTTAGGCCGAGGTGCGTCAGCCGGGCAATTAGCGATTACTGATTAAGTCAAACGGCCGGGCCGGCTCGGTCAAGAGCCCAGCGAGGGGGCGAGGAGGAAGAACCGGAGGGAACGGCGGTAGCGTGGGAGGCGCAGGGGGAAGAAACGCAACGTGGCGGACGGGTGCGAGGGTGCTGATGGTGAGCGATTGATATCTGGTGGGAGGAGTGATGGGTGCCCCGTGTAAGCTCGGCTTTCTGGCTCGTCTACCAGGCCCGATCTATCCGAGGATTCTTATTGTATGCTAATTATCACCGGGTTAATCAGCGCGCGCGCGCTTCCTCGCGCGGGACCGCGCTATCTTCCACCGCCGCGGATTTCCGGATGTGGGGTGACGTAAGTGCGCGCCGAAGAGCTGAGCCGAATTAATTGGCGGGCTGATGCCGAATCAGCGGCCCTCGTTATGCGCGAACTCGCATCGGACGTATTCTCCCTCGTGAATTTCTATTGTTTCTTTTGACTTACGAGCTTACGTACACGCGACGACCGTCCTAGAACGAAACGTTATCGGTTTATCTATATTGATGAGCTTCTTGTAACATGAAAGGGCTGCGTCCTTCTTGAGAAATCATCAGAAGCAATAAGAAAATTAATCTAATCTATAATCTATTGTAGCGAGAATAAGGGAATATTTGGGAAAGATTCAAGTAAAGAGAACGCGCTGCTTTGTTCTATTCACTATTACGTGTTGTACGATTATTGTGCTTATTATTACGCCCATTTCCTAATGGTAAGTAGTACACTGAAAAAAATGATAAGGTTGCCACAACCATAATTCGCCCAACAACATAGTGAATGTTGAGACAACCATAGTGAATGTTGAGACAACCATAGTGAATGTTGAGACAAACATTCACTATGTTTGTCTCAACATTCACTATGGTTGTCTCAACATTCACTATGGTTGTCTCAACATTCACTATGTTGTTGGGCGAATTATGGTTGTGGCAACCTTATTATTTTTTTCAGTGTATCATTACATTTCACTATTTTACGCTTGCGTATATTTTTTATAAGAATCATTTCTTCAAATCAGTACGTTCGCGTAAACGCTCTTTACTCGTCGTACCGGTTCCAATGTCATTACACCACGAGCAATCACCTTCTCCTTTCGGTTACGCACTAATAATCGTTGTTGCCGCGAGGGCGTAGAGTATCTTGGCGCGAGTTTCACTGTCTTACCATACCTACACCTACGGTGAACTCCGGACGTGAGGTGTCGTAAACGCACGCCGAAGAGACTACGCTTGAATTAATTGGCGGTCTGATGCAGGCGCGTCGATGGTGCCCGCGCGATCGTGTCTGGCAGTTTACTCGGTTTGCGATAGGAGAAATCTGAGCTTCGCGGATTTTTGCCTTCCTTTTATGCCGCCGTCGATTTGCATACGCACGCACATCGCGGCGCGGGCAGGCTATTAAGCGTGAGAATTAGAAAACCGCCGCCGCTGAATATAAAGGGGATTAATTAACTCCGATGTGTTTTTTCGTCAATCTTCTTCCCTGTTGCGCGGGCCCGGCCGCATTAACTACCTATTACTGATACGATCTGCTCGTGCAAGAACCGCGCGGTAATTACGCGCTATTTTCGTTAGGCACGTAGCACGTAGTACGACTTAATCACTTTTCTCGTGCAAAGAGTCGCGGTCGCTCTCGCAAATTTGTTTAACGCAGGAAACCGCTTTCACACCTGCTCAATTAATATTGGGGACCCGATACTTAGTTAACTTTTGTTGAAAGACCACTTAGCAAGCTTCAGCCTAGTTTGCAAATTCAAAGAGTTCAAATGAGATTGGCAATTTTTTAAATAAATAATTGATTCGTCGTTCGAGTTACGTAGTCGATGTCCTTGCGCAATAGTTTTGCAAATGACGGCCGATTGAAAAGCCGCAGATGACGCGCGAAGAGATGTCGGTGCCGCTGGTGGCGCGCATCCTTTGGAGAAGCAGGAGGAGCGTCCAAGTCCAGCTCTGATCGACCCGGTCTCATGTCCGCGGTCATTATCGCCGTAATTATTATGTCGCATCCACGCCCGACGCCTTTCAGCTCCGAGGCATAGGCGAGGCGGGCGAGACGAGGCGAGGCGAGACGAGGCGAGCGCCGTCCTTTTCACCGCGCGAAAAACCGTGCGCGGCCGTGTGTGTTACCTATCGCCGTGGATACCTCCACGGGCAAAGGGAGGGGTCCGAGAGAACCCGCGTATCGTTTTATTTGCATTTTAGTATGCCGCTGTAAAAGTTTTAATTACGTCCATCATAAGAGTCGGCACGGTCCGTCCGTTTGTTCGTGTGCGCGCGCCCATGTGTGCTCACGGCCGTCGTCCGCACCCCTTCCCTCCCGGTTCCACCCCCGTGCACACCCTCGGGGGTCTCTTTTGCGACGAAAAGCGGGATACGTTAGGCGGACGGTAGGTTAGGTTTTACCCCTTTGTACGATAAAAGGGGGCCGGGAAAGGTAGCGGCCGGGCGGCGCTACATTTAAGACTTTTACGTTTAACCGGGGGAAACGCACTTTTTCAAAGTTATTTCCCGCCGCTTTGTGCCTGCGTTCTTCTTCGTGTCCTACGTCCCTCGAAGCGTCGGTTACTGCGAACTCGGTGATGTTGATATTAATACTGACAATTATTACAATAAGGTATTAATCAATCCGTCTTTAATTTTTACGAACAATTATCATATTGTGTCAAGTCAGGTGTAATTGTATTATCTCGAAAGAGTGATTCCAGTTTTAATTATTAATTATAGCGTTTATTATGAATTATCGCATTCGATCCTCCTCAAGTAAGATATTAGACAATTATGTATATAATAATCGCGAGTGTATTTTTAAATATCAAGCGCTTGTTTTTAGTGCGAACGTTGAGACCGGCAAGTGTTTCGATTAAATTTTCCAGAGACATCCGTTACCGCGCCGACTCTAAAACCAAACAGCAGGAACGTTAATGGTTTTCCGCTGTCGTTATGCGGTCGATCTTCGAGCGCGGAGCGACTGCCGTATTTTTCCATAATTAGCAGCCAGGAATTAACAATGGTCGGTCGTGCCCGGCCGCTCTGGGATCGCTCGTGCAGACACTGAGACTGTTCCAGAAAGATAAATAAATTATCACTTAAAAGAACTAACGAGTCGTTAGTTGCTCGGTTTCTTACTCTTCATGAATATGAATCGGCAGTGCGCATAACGCTTTGACGGCTAAGTTTCGACATCTCGTTTCTTCCTTAATTATTGCCGTAGCGCAATTATAACATTTTTAGTCTAATTGCTCTTATTTGAAGCTTTAGACGTTTCTATTTTATGTAAAACTAGAAAGCAACTAATTAAGTATTAAATAAATTTCAGATCGATGAACTAATTGCATGATTGCTCTCGTACTAGCATCAAAGACAATTAATTCCTTGTCCGGATACCTAATTGAAGAACTGATCAATATAGCTTTTGTAGCTTTGTTAAGCGTCTCGAAACGATCCGACGATTCTGGCTTATAATATAAAACCTCGTAAAAATAATAAAACATTTGAAAGCTTTTCTTTTTGTCAGCTAATTTTCTTCGATAGCTCGTAATTCCTGGTAATTGTCTCTCCCTTTGATGTCATCGACCGAATCCGGCTTGGGCGGATAAGTAATACGAACGGTTGCATTTTATGGAAAAGTGGGTTTCCGGCGATCTGAAAGTGCTATCGGAACGATCATTGGGCAACCTTCTTCGCACCGGGTCCCATTGAAAACTCCACGCGGTTCCCACGTGCTGAAATATAACTCGCAATAAACCAAAGTGATAGTAGGTTAAGTCCTATGATGCTATCTGCCGGATAATTGCTCCGCGGACTCCGGCAATGTCTATGTACAGGAATCTGAAGCAATCCGTCGTCTGTCGTCGGGTGAGAATAAAGAACGGCGATTCACTCTCTTTCGCTTCGTTTATTTCACTATAAGAAAGAATATCAACTCTATGGAAAATAGACTCCACCTAAATGAGTCGAGTCTTTTTTAGGCAACATTCTAGAAAGAAAAACTTATGTTCCAATCGATCCCGCAATATTTTTATCAATGTTTCGCTACATGCTTTATTTTATACGCATGACATAATGGCACGAGAACAAAGGAAATTTTATTTGTTGCTTTTTAATATAAGAAAATTGTGTTTTTTTATATTGAAAATTGTGTTTTTTTATATTAAAAACATTTTAGTTTATTTATAGGGTAACTCCGATATTTACGCCGTGCGGGAATTTATGCCGCAGAAGTCAGAAAAAATAGAAGAAGTAAAGGTAATTTGCTCGCAACCACTTTGTTATGTGCCTTTATGCTATATTAGTATTGTATTGTGATTTCAGTTCTTTACTGTTAATATTAACGAAACCATCGTAAGTTGAATCGATTTCTCAATGTATTAAGTAGCGCGATCATGTATTACGACCTACGTAAAATGATTACTGTAAAGAATGTAAAAGGCTTAATGGTTATTTCATGATACATAAGTGTAGAGGGATAGTAAAGGATGGAATACAGCAAAATACAAGTGTATAGCTCTTGTATTCTTTGTTTAGCTTGATATCTTGTATAGCCCACCTATTTAGGATATACGGCATTTTTAGCGTGCGGGATTTATGCCGTAGTACAAACGCTCTGTAGTCTTGAGTCCTAAAAAGTAGAGAGACGCGAACTTGTTCTCACTTCCTGATTGGTGGTTATAGCCACCAATCAGGCTCGCAAAAATACAAAATTATTATTATGTTTCGCGTATTTGCTTATTATTCTTATACTCTAATAAATCTTTTACACACATTTATAAGTTATTGTATATCTTTTTATTGCCTTATTTATAAACATTAGTTGTAAATTTTTTATATGGCGTATATCCTATC
The DNA here is from genome assembly GCA_003063835.1 of Aphaenogaster floridana. Classification (NCBI taxonomy): domain Eukaryota; kingdom Metazoa; phylum Arthropoda; class Insecta; order Hymenoptera; family Formicidae; genus Aphaenogaster; species Aphaenogaster floridana. The sequence goes on from NJRP01000035.1 coordinate 497,795, forward strand.
CATGAATAGTCATATATCCCACCCCTATGGGATATATGGCAAAAATGCAAGGGTTTCTAAAAGTTTTTTTGTTAAATACAAAGAATAAATATTTCATATTTTTAATTTTGTTATAGTAGTAGACAATCTAAAGTTTTTATTGATATAATTCATTTGCCTTAAACATAGTAAATAGTACTTGATAAATTAAGTTTTCCTTAGGTGTGGCGTATATACCGGAGTTACCCTATAAAAATTATTTCATATTTATATTGAGCAAGGTCTTTTCTGTCTAATGTATGTTGCTCCTGGCCAATTCTCCTTAAAGACCAAAAACGCATTTCTACGAGTATCTCGAGAGATATGTGCCTGATCGTCGGAAAGGACGCGAGGGTAGATACACATGGGAAGAGGGAGGAAAAGGATTCCCATCGGTTCCGATAACGTATTGCCAGACGACCTCGTATAATCAACAGATTAGCCGAGGAATAGATCAGAGGCGATGGGCAAAGGAGACTCGGTTAGCTAAAAGCCTCGACGTTGGCCATTAACGGAGGGGCTGATTCTGTTCTTGTCGGCGTATGTGTGGCGCGTAAGAGACGCGTGGAGGTGGGAAAATGCGATTATAAGTCACGAGGTGTGTCTGTCTGTCACCCGGGCTCTACTTAGGAAGCACGGAATTGATTGGATATGGGAAACCACGGCAACGGCCGAAGATGAAAGACAAAAGACCTGCACTCCGGCTAACAAAGGAAATGTGCTTCCCCGAAAGCCGTGAAACACGGTGATCGCGTTTACGCTGAAGTGACCCACCTGCCTTATAAATGTCCACTGTAAACCTCACATCGCGGAGATTAAATATCCGTAATACAAAACAGTCACTAATCTAATTACATCACTTAATTATAGCTCATATATACACGGAAAAAACGATAAGGTTGCCACAACCACAATAATAGTAA
>NJRP01000035.1:501755-515697 GCA_003063835.1 Aphaenogaster floridana
CAATTAGTTGTTCCATATTTAACTATAAAATCTGGTTGACACAAACAGATTTCTGTGCGAGCCAACCATTCTTTTTTTTCCGTGTATATATATATATATATATATATATATATATATATATATATATATATAACGTGTAAACTAAGGTACAACTTTAGGTAACAACTTTTTCTTAAATAACATTAATGTTCTCTGAATGCTTGCCGCGATATATTCTAAATTCCAACCAACGGGAGAGATTCCAGCGAGAGATCTTTACGCGACGCCGCGTCATTCCGCGCCTCAAATGCGATTTTATGAAATCGCAGCATGCGCACGGCAGGCGCGATCGAGTAGTCCCGGCGGTACGTCCGAGAGTCGCGAAATAAACCGCTTCGCGCGCGGGAACGGGAACGGGAACGGGTACGGGAACGGAACCGTCGTTCGAACCGCCGGATACGGCGGCTACGATCTGAGAGGATTTGCACGACACGCTGGAGAGCGGGCCGCTTCTCTCCACGTCGTTTCTCGCACGCAATCGAGACAAACGTACTTAAATGCACACACGCGCGCGCGCTCGTGTGTGGCGATTTAGCGCGAGTGTACGCGCGTACATATACACACGTATACTGGCGCTCGCGGAAATGGAAGACTCCGTGGTGCGTAGGTATCCGGGAGGGATCTCTCATCGAGAGATTAGCATTTCCGCTTTTCTCTCAACAATTCCTCGTTCCCGTACGGATTATCCGTTAATCCGCGCGGGCCAACGGCGGGAGGTGGAGTAATTCGGTAGAGCGAATCTTCCTCCAGGTGCCTGTATCAAGTATTATTTCAGTATCGTTCCGCGCCCGAGACCCTTTCTCGCGCGAGATACGTACATATGTATATGTGTGTGTATAGCGCATTCAGGGCGCGAGGTGGGCGGACTTGAAGCGAAAATGATTATTCCGGCGGATCAAACTGAATCGCGGGAAGAGAGGTCAAAGGTCGAGGAATTTTACGTCACGCAGAAACGGAATCCGAAGCGAAATTGAATCCCGTTTGACTGACTCTTATTCGTGGGAGATTCGCGACCCCCGCTTATTAGTTATTACGAACGAATGGTATTTACGCTGAAAACATTACGATGAATGACGTAAATTTGTGCACGCCATTCGATCTGCGTTTCTGGATGCAGTAATATTTTATTTACTCAACTACATCGATGAATTTCGAGGGGATCAATGAATAATTGGTTCTAGTCGTATTCACGTATGGACGTATACGTGTGGACACGTTCTTACGGAAAAAAAATAAAGTTTTTCTTTCGATAAACATTAGATGCAGTTGTAAACAGGCATGATTTTGGAACAGTTCGTGTATATGTCCGCGATTGCCACAATTTTTATGCTTATACAGCCTGATGTTTTCGATAGCTCGCCATACATCCTCAAAGCAATACATATCCTCGCTTCCCTTTGAAAGACACGTAGCTGCGGCCGCTCCCTCTTCTTCCCCATCGTCCTCCCACCCAAATCAAAGCCACGGTGGTAATAAGCACCCGCGGTGCCGTGGAAGCTGGAAGGGTGGTGGTGCGGGCCGGATGAGGTGGCCGCTGGCAAGGAAGAGACTTCCCGAGTGGTCATACGTGCTGGACCGGAGACCGAGTAGTCGGATAGAGGAGTGTGATGCATTATTGAGTGGACCGCGGCGGGGGTGGGAGGCGGGAGGACAGGGGCGACGTATATAATCGTGCACACATCCTCATCCGTCTGCTAATGGACTCCATCCACCCGTTTTGAGCCCCGTACCTTCGCCCACTCGCCCCCTTCTCTCCTCCGACCCACCCACCCCCGACGCTCGGGCGTTAGCGGACATCGTGATATTTTCGCTGCCTCAAGATTCATCCGGGGGTGTACGTACCGGCATTACAGATATACGTAGGTGCTGGCACGTACGCCGCCCGCACACATCGCTGCGCGCGCGAGAAAATGTGCGGCCAGTAGCGTAACGAAATTCTGCTTTTCTAGGGTAGCGCGTTGAATCTTCCTAAAAATTGCTTTTATTAATCCATTGAAATCATTATTATTTCTACGTATCAACGTTATTCTGCGTCGGACGTTTCTGATTAAGGAGAATGTTCGATAGTCGCAAATTAAGATTGCAATTACATCATATTCAGAAGTGAAGCTCCTCTAAATTGTAATAGCACATGCATGAAATCAGAGCAACGTAAAATAATCTCTTTTGTTGCTTAAAACGACGCGGAAAAAAAAGTACAGAAAATAACCAGGAAGGAGACATCTCATATACAAAGATTAGCATGTACCATTGTAAAAGACTCCGTTAAAACGCAGTCTAATCTCGCGATCTAATCTTCTTTGCTCATATTACGTTTCAACATTTCGTTTCTTATCAATTAATTGTATTAAATTATGATGACTTTGTCTTCATCCCTCTGTCTATCTCTCTATCAAATATCGATACAGCGCCAAATCGTTATGTCCAATGTGATCGTGCGCCGTTATCCGAGGGGAACGGAATCGCGAGCGAAATATTTTCTCATAAAAAATACACACCGCAGTCATTTACGTTATGAGAGTATCCGCGGACGGCATTATTTACCATTATAGTTGTGACGGATAAACCGGTCGCATTTCCGCGCTGGCTAATTATCTCACGGCGGAAACGAAAGGGGCTCTTGCGCCCCGACGCAACCCTTACTTCTACGCCACTATCCCCACATATACCCGCGTGCGTCTCATACGTACGTACTTTCACGGACACCAGAGACGCGTTATTATTGGATTACATTTTTAATCCGCCCTCTCTCTGCCGCCAGCACCGCCACCCACCCTCTCTCTAACAGTCCGCCATCCTCGCCGACCCCCCTATGCCCGACGTCGTCGTAGGTACGTACGACCCCGCGGCGCATCCTCTACTTTCGTATTCCGAATGGAATTACTATGCAGGAGATTTCATTTGTTATATATGCGCGCTACAAACGAGCGCATTTTCGCTTAGGTTAATCGAATTATGGAGAGACTGCGAGTAATATATGCATTTTAAATCCGTGCCACCTTTCGTGTACGCTACGCTCTGCCATGGATGTTATATATCAATGGATCTATTCTTCGTACTAATTATAGTTGTCCTCAAAGAACTTTCACAACGTCATATTATACAGGCCGTCCTGATAACAACGTATCCTGCACGTGCGAGTAATGCATAAGATAACAGAAACATAATTTACGTACAAATAGCAAGATAAATTATATAATTGTATAAATAAACGCACAGCTATGCAATTACAATATTAAAATCTACTTTTACATGCCGGAACGTAGGGAAGATACTTTTGCTTTAATATTATGTGCCTTTTGGTATATTCCGTTATCTATTTGACGATAAATTTATTAATCAACTGCAAATGTTCTGTTCGCTGCATGAAGCGCAATATTAACGACACACAGTAATCACATTTTAGGTGTCGGTCGCGTTAGCCACGTTCGAGTATAATTCAGCTATACGTGATACTTGCAATATAACAACGTGTATTTTTATTGGCTCATTAACAAAGCCGCAATTGTATCGTTAATGAAACGACTATCGCTACTATATGGGCCGTTCCACACATTCGTGGCGGTTAACGGCATCCCGCTTCAACCGTGATACGAGGATCCTGGACATCGTATACCATTACACGCAGCCTGATCTCGTCTACTCTTAAATTGATCGAAATGAAAGATTTATTTTGACTTTTAACTGTGATTATTTGAACTGTAAATTGTATATTGGTCCTTTCGTACATATGCACGAAGATATAGATCACGCGCAGTCATTACCGTTAAGTAAAATTGTACGTTGTTACAAGATCAAATGTTAACTTGGAAAGAAAAGAAGTCGCGGAAGAAACTTCCTACTTTTTCACCGTTGCATTAAGCCATTCGACTTAATAACGATTGACACGCATGAGTCGTAAGATTGTTACACGCGCGGCCCGTAATGCGGCTTTTAACAAGTCGTGTTCGAGCACCATATCGCTCTCACCGGCGAATCGCTTCCTTCCTCGCTCGAAAACCTATAAAAACGTCAGCGGTACCGACTGCTCGAAGGATCGTTACGTCCTCCTCGTTAATAACCGAGGCCGGTTGCCTTTTCGATCCGGGCGTCGTGCTAATTAGTTCCTAACGCTGAATACACGAGCGGCCGCACAACGCCCGTCGTTTCCATGGAGTCGGCTTTACTTTTCGCGCACAGCTTGAGTCCCGTTTTCATCGCGATGATCGCCTTGCAAGGACTTTCGCGTTTTCGAATCGCTCGCACGGAATAATATAATGAAACCGTCGTATGTGTTGGAAAGGATCCCGCCGCCGCCGGAGTTGTTAAAACGGTACGCGACGACAGTTTCTCGCGAATTCTGCCACTCCGAAAACACGCGAATTTAATTACTCAATATTGTTAAATTCGCGCTATGATTATTAAAATTTACATATTGAACACGTTGAAAACTGCCGAAAAATCGCGGTATCGAATGAACAAATTCTTCGAATATCATTTGGTACTTTACGATACGGAATAAAAATGATCAATCGGCTGTTGAAACATAAACATTTTTTTTTTCTAAATTCTCTTTAAAAGACGTTTATATTTGTATATACGACGATATTTATACTATTGAATTAACTTTGTTCTTTCAGCAGTTATTGAATATTATCAGTAACACGAGAATATACGACTCGGTTGACTCAAGGGTCGAGTAACGATAAGTTCCGATTTTAAACAATCATCTTAAAAAGATGCTCGTGCGCGACGGTTCTGTCGGCGGGTTAAACGTTAACTGGGGTCGTGAGTCGACACAAAAGTTTCTATCCGTCGTTATATCAGAGAAGACGATGACTGTTCAGTTCCTGATATACGTGACTGCGGCACAATGGGACCGTGCTCGCCTCGTCGACGTACCAATCGTTGCCCTGTCACAATACGATCGGCCGTGATCACTCACGAATGAGACAAGAGTGACGACGTATGGCTACCGTGCGGTCCAGAAAGCTCGACCCTATTCAACGTCTCTAAATTACGGCGCGCAGTCACGATCGCGCGCGTGATCGTGATTCCTCGCAGTGGATTTGCTCGCCGAGCGGAGTTTTATACGATTCACGCTTCATAAGCACGTATACAATGAAGTGCGTAAAACGCGATCGCGAGTGCGATGCGCGTCGATAATCCCAAGATAAAAACGCTGATTGCCCTCGCGCCCTCTTGTTAATAACGTAAATTGCAGTAATTGTACATCAATGAAGTCTTATTTAATAATCCAATTTACCACTACATAGATATCTTGATTACATGTCATTACATTTTGTTTATGATAGAGATTAGCATGTATTTACAGAGATGTTACGTTGACTTAATATCTATTTTCAGTAAGAAATATAAGAAGATTGCATTTGCTAATGTAATCGCGACAATTTAGATCGAAACTACTGTTATGTCGGTTCCTTTCCCCTCATAATTTCTCTGTCTCTGCGGCGCCAACAATAGTTGGCCCCGTTAATCGTTCACTGGCGCAACCATGATGCGTATCTCGCCCTGACAACTAAAAATGCGATCTTCACGGGAATTAGGCGTACCTAATTATAGCCTAACAATACGCGTGATTGTAATTAAAAAGCTATATTGCCTTAAATGTGATTCATTATTCATTGATTTATATGAACGTTACAAATTTCATATTAAAAAATCATGCTAGTATCGTTTCTCATCATGAAATGATCTTGTTGATTTTCGTCAAACTATAGCAAACAAAATTATGTTAAATGTATGTTTTTTGAAGAATCAACTTGAAGAATCAACTGACATACGACACATAGTTGCACTTTCTGGACCTGGCCGACACACGCGACCATCTTTTCATTGGTGTCCGGTACTTTGCGTGTCTTCTTCAGAAAATTACTTCTCTCCGTAGGTTAATGTGCGACCGGTCAGGATATAGTAGGGCCAGGGTGAACAGGATATGACCTCCCTACAAAGTGTCCCTTCGCCGTCGCGAATCTGCTATACATGCCAAAATGAGCCCACTTTGACTGTTCAACCACTATTGCAAGTCGAGTCTCGACCGCTCATCTCGGAAATTACTTCCGCCATGACATTGTCGTTGTCGTCCACTTTCGTCACGTATGCAAAGGACTCCATCACGGGGCAAGTCCGTTGAAGGAAGTCGCTCCCTTTGCCGGGCAATATTTGCCATTATTCTTTCGTTCCCAGTTACTAAAGGCAATATGCGACAACGCCAGTTTATTTTTTCTCCTAGTTGCAAGGCAAGCTCGTTGCATTTGCATGCATAAAATAAGTCTTGCGCTTTTACACCATCGGCGTAAAAACTCAAGATCGTATGTAAATTTAAAAAAAAAGAAGGATAAACCCAAATCATTTAAAGAAGTTATACTAGTTATTAACGTATTACTGAAAGGATAGTTAAAAGCGAATAAATCACATTTGGAGTGGTTCCACCCAAACTGACCTTGAAGTAAAGTCTCGTTAGAATTCTGAGCGATCTCGCAGAAACCTGGCGGCAATGGGATCGTTCCTCGAAGGTGTCTGCAAGATTTCAAGGGCGGAGCTTGGAGCGCGCGGCTCGATCGCGCTTCTCCCGCGAAACCGGTCGTTATCCGGCGGTTATTGATTGACTCTCGTTAGCGCCGGCTATTTGTTTTGTCAAGTGTGAGAACCGGAACTCCCCAAGCTCTACTCCGCATTTGGCTGTATACGTAACATTAGGAACTTTCTTTGTAATTATCTCACTCCCCTGATTTTAGAACCGCTGATATTTTTACAAGAGTACATACAGTTGAATGTAAGAACAACACACGCGCGAGCGCGCATAGGTGGAACAATTGATGAACGTTATGGGGAAGTAATAATAACTGGAAGACGTTGGTCTATGAGAGGAAGAGCGTGGCAGAGGAGCGATTTGTGGAGGGCAACGGGCATGACTATGGCAACAATGGCATACAGGAATCTGTCAATCCACATACACGTCTTCCATGAAGGCGGCTTCCTCCTTGAATCGCATAGAGGGCATCCGGACGCCGCATCACGGCTAATGACATGCATCACGACTCTTTTCTCGTAGGCGATGTTCGAAAACCGAACGAATATGGCGACGTACCGTTCACGTCTCGTTCCTTGCCGGCCGAAGCTTTCAGGTATACCGCGTAAAATCCAGCCGCCCTTCTTCCTGTTCGGGTATGATTAATATAAAATAAATGATTACGCCCGGCATCCGGTCTCACAGAGCCGGCCGAGTGGATTCCTGCGTTGGTTGGCCCCTTCCTCGTCTCTTTTATTCTTTTCACGATCATTCCGCGTAATTTGTCGGTCAAGTCACCACGGCTAGTTTCATGTCATTTCATGGTTATTGTCCAGGCGAATTGTCGAAGAGCGCACTTCCGATCTCCCAGTCGATTCGCTGCAATTGTACTTTTTGCGAGCGGGTTTGCTCCGAGAGTCGTAACGTTCAGTGGATAAGTAGATGAATACAGACGTGGCTTATTGCGCGAAGCTTCTATGGGCAAACGTCAAATACTGGTTTTGCTGATTTTAATATAAATCGTTATTCACAGTAATTTTAAAAATATATATTTACTAAGGAAAGTTCAACACTTCTTATACGCTTTACAAATGTTAATAGTTTATTGAAAGAAAATAATATCTTAACTTCTCATTTTTTGCTACGCTATAATTTTTATGTTATTCAAAGGAAAGTCGTCCTTAGCAAGGACTCCGGAAGAAAATCGAATAAACTCGTTACGTGGTATCTGTTGTACCAATTCAAAGGAAGACGTGCAGACCCGAACAACGAATTTCCAATGACAGGAAATCCTTTTTCCCCTCGTAACCCGTGTAGTCGTTGAGGGATCCTCTTGTAGCGGTGGAATGGGGAAGGAAACGGCGTGATTGGAAAACGTGCAAAGGTTGGCTGGCTCGTGTCTAGACCGTGGTTTCGGAGGGAACAGGACGGCGAGAGGGCCTGGCGAGGGCAAAAGGATGCCGCCGTGAGGGAAGGAGTGAAGAAGACGAAGAGATCTCCCGAAGGAGTTCTCTTTACCCTCGCGACCTCAAACCGAACGGTGGCGGTAGATCCCTTAAAAAACGGATTTACAACCTGTTGCTGGCAGAGCCACTTAAAGATTCCCCTCGATATTGAAAGAATATCCGAAAAGGAGGGCGACACACCGTCCCCGTCGATACCACGCCCGTTTCTCAATACCTTGTAAATATAAAAGTCCGGGTATCAAGAAGGAGACCTCCGGTACGGAAGAGAGAAGAGATATTTGCGTCTTTATCGTGTTAGATTTTCGTTTTATTTGTTAGATTTAGATGTTTAGATTTAGATTTTTGTGTTTAGATTTTTGCTTTATTCTTCGATAAATTTTTTGTAACGTTTTAAAAAATCAATAAGTAAATAACGCAATATAAAATCAAATAAGAAAGCTCTTACTATGTGCGTATTTATCTCCTGCGAGATATTTTATATCATCAGAATCATCGAATTTAATTTTTTAACAAATATAAGTAATATTACAAGTTATATCAATTGATTACAACACATTTTAGCAATATCAGCCTTATATTATTCATTACTTCTTTTCAATGAATATTGATGCAGCAGACGGAAATGATGACCATATCGATAAAGATCCATCACCATTTATCCATGAAAAAGAACGTCTATTTTTCTGTCTCATCGCGGAATCAATTACCTACGCAATGACTTTCGAGCGATTAATCGCGGAGCGCTTTGCGCTCGGAAAAACGGTTTATCAGCACCCTGATATGTCGACATTGGCGCGAGAATTACCGGCGCGACGAATGGCTGTACGAAGCGAACGGCCACGCGTCAATTAACCGCACAGCCCGATGAACAGTAGCACCACGTATATCCGCCGATAAATCAGGTAAACGGAATATTTCCCTGATTTCCGACGCGCCGTTCATCTTTGAACGGGGTCGGCGGTGTAACTGCATCCACGCGTGTAATTCTCGCCTCCAGCTTGTCAATGGAGCGGCGGCGAGGGGGTGACTCGAGTACGCGCCGTACGTAACGGGGTAGGATGCGTAACGGCAACAGCAGCAACGGCAGCAGCGGCGGCAGCGTCGGCTCGATTTTGCTATTCATTAGAGCCGTCAGTGGGTAAACAAACGGTGGGTATTCGCGTGTACGGATATGTGATTAACGTGGAGGCTCCGCGTAACCGCTTCGATATCACGAGAGAGCGGGGTTGAACCGCGCGTACCGCACACACCAGCGCACCACCCCCGGTGGGCATCCCAAGCGCGCGTTTCCCACGAGGACGTATTCCCGGCACTTCGGATGATTCCCATCCAGCCATCGATTGGCTGGATCCGCCGATGCGAACGGCATTCGCGACCTGAACGACTCTCGAGTTTTATCGGTATATCGATTTCTTGAGAACTCATATTTAATTCGGCAAAAATACACGCTTTCGTCGTATCCCGATAATATTATCTGTGCGTGCGATTTGCAGCACTGACAAGAATAATTGTTGTTCAATTTTTTTAATATTATTGATAAATAGTATTTTGCATGTTTCATAGAATATATATTGTTCTTGTTCTTACACGTGGCGACTGACGATATCAATTTTATAGAAAATATATAGAATACTGTTTCTTTGACGAATTGTTAAAACAACAGTCACAATGTTCAAAATCGATTTCAGAGGAAAAGGCACAAGAAAGTATGCGCGGTATTTGATGCTTTAATGCAGTTATTCTGAAACTGTACAAGATGCGTCGATTGTAGACTACGAACAATCGGAGTATTCCCATGTTAGCATTAAGAGCGCTTTTAATTCGTGCAAGTAATAGCGCCGTAGACTATCATGCCTATCTAAACCAATTAGCGGCGCTTTCACGTAGAGATATCGCGTTTTCGGTCACTGCCCAAAAACAAAAGGTATCGCGCGCTACGAGGCGATCATCATCAGCATATCATTCCGTGGTGTATTACGCGGCAAGAGGTTATTATACCAACGGAATTCTCTCATAGGAAAGTGCTTTATAACAATAACAACACGAGCATCTAGTACACGAGCATCTTACGGAAGGAACGCATAAAGTATAATGCCCACGCAGGTATTTTCCATCCTAATCCAAACGATACAAAGGAGACCTGTGAAAGATGTCTTAATTCTTTCGATGTCTTCTAGACGCCTTCTGGCCTATTGTCCGGGAATACCTCTGACGAACGTGTGTGTCGGCGTAAAGTCATAATTTATTCTTTTCACGAACGTGGCGTTAATACAAAAATCCGCTATGTCAATTGTAACAGGAAAAACGGCAGAAACGTTTGTATTTCTCAAAGCGTTTCTCTCTCAACACATCCTCTCCACATATTCTCTCTCCGCCGGCCTGTATTTTTGCTCGATATCGGGAAACACGTTCGGGACGGTTTGCAACCATCGTTCCCTCGGGAAGCTATCGGCTCGCGTATCGAGAGGAGGGCGAGTGAATTCGGGATGAAGGGGGACGGGGTGGCGACAGAGGGGGAGGGCACATGCAACAAGTAGTTCGGTTTTCAAAGCCCATTGAAATTGATGGCTTTCCCATACCATGACAAACTCTCTCTCTCTCTTGCTCTTCCTCTCTCTTCAACGCTTTGCTCTCGCGGACGAGCTTACAATACACCGAAGCTTTTATCGATATTGCAGCGGGATGGAAGGAGAGACCGATGTGAGAGTGGAACGAGTGCGGAAAGTCGATGGCGAGGAACGAGGGAGCTTACGGCTTTTATTACTGCATTTTCACCTTGTCACGGCTTCTCGCTTCGACACTCTTTACAAGCTATCGAACGTCAAGCTATTTGCCTCCCCTTCGCACTCGCTTCGTTATACACATCGCTCTGATCCGCTTGCGTGAACCACTGTGTAACTTCCTGTATGTACATCCGATTGGATTATTTGTAACCTCGTCAATAAATTACCGAGAAGCAACACGTAAAAACTGAAATATTTTTTCGTTTAGTAATAATAGTATTAATACCAGTTATAATTTTATTGAAATCTCTCTCTCTCTCTCCCTCTCTCTCGCTTGCTCGCTGTCAGGATTTTCGTATTCGTTATCGTATCTTACACGAGTCAATTAAAATGGTTTCTGTGCAAATATCGCCATACATTCATGCCATAAATGTGTAATTACAAAAGATTAAGTGTAATTTGTTACATTGTAACGCGGAAGTTTCGTGTTTTCAATTCACGTCAAGCAATATATATAGTAATTGGTCCGTCTAATAGGTACATTTTAATTACATTAATTAAGTTGTGAGAGACGGTAGTTTTTACTGTCTTTATCATTGATGATGCACAACGATCATGTTCCCACATTTCAAGATTCTTGTTACTTCCATTTCTTATTTTCATATGAATTTTATTTCGAAAAGTTTTGTTATTGTTTTCTTTCTTTGTGTTTTTCAACATTTATATGCAACTATTGCATTATATCGGTCAATCGATACGAGTTAATTATAGCAATTAACTTTTATTTCCGTGTACCTTGCATAAATTTTCTTGATAAATTGCTTCTAAGTGACGCAATTGATCTAATTCGTGACTGCCATTCTATATATATAATAAACGCGAGAATCCAGCTGAACATTAATTTAACACACATTGCTGTAACGATTAGTATTCGTAATTTGTATTAAATTATAAGGTTTCACTAGGATTGTGATGGAACGACGTATTAATTCGTTTAACGCACTATCACCACACGAGGAAAAAACCACTAGCCTGCTCGTAATCCTGGCATGAGAGCGTACGTTTGAGGCGGGAGAGACTTATAAATGAACGAAGTGACGCGCGGTTAGTTTCGCGTTGCTTACAAATTATCGTCGTAGTATCCTATAGACAACGTATATCTAAGCGCACATTTTAGCGCGGCGCTTAGCCAAGTACGGCTCGATCCTCGTCAGGATTCTTACAGCCGATATTACATCTCGCCTCGGGGAGCATTCGGTATGTTAGCAGTGGTTCGCAAATTACGACGACATAGAATATTTCAATCATTTACTCCAGATCGCGGGAACGATCCGAATAATAGACTTGAACAATTGTCATCAGTATCTTGTTGCATTAATGCAGTTAATAAAAATATCATCCCCGAATAAAATAAAAATTTAGAGACTCTCTTTCTTATAATACATAGTTACACTTTGATTAAGTATTATGAAATAGTAAGTTTCCATGAATCATAAATATTCGCAATTTCTTTTACGATATAAATTTTTAATTTCACAATTTCTTTTTCTTATTCCGTATGTGCTAGACTTATTATTCGCGAGGCAGGTGAATTCCCCCCAAACCTTTTTTGCGTCGCGTCCGACTCCTGTCCTCTCGACCATAACTGATTGAGTAACGACGATGCATCGATCCGGGTTCGTTGCGCCGCGATAGTGATAGCGATCGCCATCATCGCGGAAGCGGCGTTATCTCGTCGCATCAAGAAAAACAGCGACGGCAGGAGAGAGGCGCAACCAGGTGAGCGCGGTGAGCACCTCGGTGTAATACGTTTATAATGATAAGTTGTCATTACCTGAAGTACAAAGTGAAAGAGGAAGAGAGAGAAAGAGAGATAGAAACGAGAGACGATGCGGGGGCCAGGGGAAAGAGAGGATGAGGGAGGCGGGAAGAGACCAAGAGAAATGATGATCTCGCCGCTGCGGGCTAGGTAATAGCTGGCGGTCGAAGCAGCACGATTATTGATTAGTTCGGAGGCCCGATCGGTGCCGGTGATCCATCACGGATGTGAGGCCCACTACGCCGATTCTCCCTTTCTCTCTATCTCTTTCTTTCTTTCTCTCGTGTGCGTTGCACCCGCCTTCCGTATGGGCCCCAAGATGTACGCACGGGGCGCCGCAGCGAAGGAATGGTCTTTAAAAACGCATTACCGAACCTTGTGCAGATCCTTCACTTTCCCTTCTCCGCGTTCGCCGATCCTGCCCCGTCACCGCGACGCATCGTGTCTCAGCCAATCAGGCCGATAGATTCGAGACCGACCGATCGTACAGACCATTCAATTATTTTGCAATCAGCGATCCACGATCCTGTGGGCGCGGATCTTCGTGCCCGCATCGAGGGCCCGACGAGTCAGTCGAGGGTCATTTGACTGCACGCCCGTCCGATCGTCGGTCAGCGTTGTTAATTACTTCTGTCTCTTCTTTGAACTTCTCCGTTTATGTTATTGATATCGAGTTATTTGCAAATTATGTAACCTGATTATTTATTCCGCATATTTATCATTGTTATGAATTATGCACGAAAAATTATTAACTATCTTGTGTTTTATCTTTTTCAGTTCATCGATTGACAGTGTAAAAGTTTTATTACATTCCCTTCATTTCGTCTATAAAATGAGTCAGCTTTTGATATCTACTCTTGTCTACGTTAATATATTCGCGAACTGTTCATTTCATAATTTATGATTTCCTCATAAAATCTCTTCTAACGGTACGACAGTTCACCTGCAGCATTTTTTATTCGCGTGCTATACGATTCATTTTCTAAAGGCAGCCTGTAATATTTTACACAGCGATTTGCCCGGGGCAATTTTCCACCGCTGAGTATCTCCGTACCGAACATGCGACTTTTTCTACTCGCGAGCCGGGGCGCGAGCAGTCTCGCTGCGAGATTCATCAAATTTTGTAGGAGCCCGCGGAGCTACCCGCCGCCCTCCGAACGCTATCAAAGTGGCATTCTTTAACTGATTGTCCCCCGGAGGTACGTCGGATCGCTCCACGCTCTCGAACTTTTACGATAATCAACTGGAAATAACTTCGTAACTTTATTACGGGTCTCCCGAAGCAGCCCGGGAGAGTCGGGGTGCTAATAAAAAATCGAGCGTACCTAGCGCCGGATTTTATGTCCGAATTTGATCTTCGACGTCGCTCGAGAGAGAGAGAGAG